>JAZGTK010008907.1:3109-17793 GCA_036877625.1 Ambastaia sidthimunki | reverse complement strand
ATGATAGTATTGGGGTTATATGGTCATATTTCTTAGACCTAGTGAGGACTCTAGCTGCAGCATTTTGGACTAACTGTAGCTGGTTTATAAGAGAGGCTGAACAGCCACCTAAGAGTGCATTACAATAGTCCAGTCTGGAGGTCATAAAAGCATGAACAAGCTTTTCCGCATCAGAACTCGAAAGGATGCTACGTAGCTTAGCGATATTTCTTAGGTGGAAGAAGGCAGTTTTAATATTGTATGCCACATGACTTTCAAATGACAAATTACTGTCCAAAATGACGCCCAAGTTTTTAACAATATTGGATGAGGTAACATTACATCCTTCTAAATTCAGATTGTAGTCAGAGAAGGTCTGTTTATTTGAGTGTGGCCGAACAAGTAATATCTCTATTTTATTTAAATTTGAAAGAAGAAAATTAAATGTCATCCAATGTTTTATGTCTCTGAAACAATCTGAAAACAGAAAGTTTCGCTATGGAAGTAATATCGTCAGGTCTAGAAGTTATGTATAATTGGGTGTCATCTGCGTAGCAATGGAAATTTATCCCATGACTTCTAATTATATTTCCTAAGGGCAACATGTAAATTGTAAATAGCAAAGGGCCCAAAATAGAACCTTGAGGCAGACCATATTGGACTAGCATTAGTGCAGACGATTCCCCTTTTATATGTACAAACTGATAACGGTCGGACAGGTAGGAGCGGAACCATTGCAAGGCCTGCCCTTGAATGCCGACGTAATTTTGTTGTCGATCTAACAGCAAGACATGATCTATAGTGTCAAAAGCTGCACTAAGATCAAGCAAAACTAATAATGATATGCAGCCTTTATCCGCTGCCAGAAGTAAATAGTTTGTAATTTTGACCAGTGCAGTTTCTGTGCTATGATGTGGTCTAAATCCTAACTTGAAAGTTTCAAAAATATCATTCCTGTGTAAAAAAGCAGACAGTTGAGAGGATACAACCTTTTCTAAAATCTTTGACATAAAAGGAATATTCGAGACTGGTCTATAGTTTGCAAGGTCATTTAAATCCAGTTGTGGTTCCTTTAGTAGAGGCTTAATGACTGCTAGCTTGAAGGGACTCTGTACATGACCTAGGCACAGAGAGTTGTTAATGATATTCAGAAGGTACTCCTCAATTGCTGGTAATAGCTCTATCAAAAGATTAGTTTGTGTGGGATCTAATAAGCATGTAGTTGGTTTGGAAGAGATGATAAGTTTATTGAGAACATCCTGGCCTATAGGTGTAAAGCATTCCAGCTGCTCCTGAGGGGCAGCTTTAAACAACAGTTAGGGTTGAGTATATTGGATAAATCAGGCAAAGTACTATTGAAGCTGTCTTTAGTGTTAGACATCAGCGATTTTTATTGTCCATGAAATAACATGGTTAGGGTTATTTAATTTCATCACATTGTGGTGAGATATCTATATCTATGGGGTCAAGACCATGTGATAAAATTAGATCTAGAGTGTGATTAAAGCGATAGGTGTGTAAAGTAACATTATGTGTGACGCTGAAAGAATTTAGCAGGTCCCTGAATGCAGTCCCTGGAGCATCATTTGCAACATCTACATGAATATTGAAGTCTCCAACGATTAGGGCTTTATCAACAGACACCAGTAGTTTGGTTAGAATGTCAGCAAATTCCTAACCCTAACCCTAACCCTAGAGAGCTACTTATCAGGGTGTAGTTGGGGATTCGACCACAATGCGGGCACATCTGTCTCCTGATTGAGTAGTTTCAATCCTCAGTGCGGTCACGAGAGTTAAAGAAGGCCAGTCACTCACTGTGAAGCAGTTTAACAACTGGAGCTCTTTGCCGCCATGTCTCACTTGCAACAGACGCATGCCTCACCAGTTAGGGGGCGGTCATGATTGGGTTAGGGTTAGACCTGCCCTTGGTCTGTGGAGAGGTCGCCACCTTTCTTGGCACATAAATTGTCTGGAGATGTTAGCAGTATTCTATGCTCTCAGGCATTTTCCCTMCCAGATCTGAGAAGACAGCATGCGTTAGTTCACACCGACAACACAGCTGTGGTATCTTACATCAATCACCAAGGAGGTCTGCGCTCGTGCCCTCTGGGGCTGGATGCCTTGGTACAGACTTGGCCAAGGCTTCGTCTGTACGGCTTCCCCCCATCGCTCTGCTTCCGGGAGCTCTGGAGAGAGTCCGCCAGGATGCTGTATCTGTGCTCTTAGTGGCCCCATTCTGGCCAAACCGAGCCTGGTTCTCGGATCTCGTGGCTCTCCTGGACGGCTCGCCTGTGAAGATCCTCTTGAGGGGGGACCTTCTATCTCAGGCAGGGGGCGCCATTGTGCACCCCTGCCCAGAGCTGTGAGGCGGTGGGTATGGCCCCTGAGGTGGCACAACTCATAGGCTCTAGTCTCTCAACTGAGGTTGTTGAGACCATCCTCCATTCCAGATCTCCCTCCACAAGGAAACTGTATGCCCTAAAGTGGAAACTCTTCACTTCTTGGTGCGGAGACCGCCAGCTGGACCCAAACTGCACCATTTACGTAGTTCTGGTGTTCTTGCAGGCAAGGTTTTTTTGCAGGGCTAGCTCACTCCACCATGAAGGTCTTGTGGCGGCTATAACAGCTTACCAATTTAGCGAAAGTTTTCCCTGAGCGAAAGTTTTCAATATGACATTACACACAAGAACAGGCAGCAGATTGTGTGAGATTACGACAACATCTCTGAGTAGCATGGCCTCGGTAATATCTCTGTGTTTGCAACACCCTGTGTTCCTGTAGCTCAACTGGTAGAGCATTGCGTTAGCAGCGCAAAGGTTGTGGGTTTGATCCCAGGGAACACAAGTACTGATAAAAAATGTATACCTTGAATTCACTGTAAGTCGCTTTGGATAAAAGCCAAATCAATAAATGTAATAAATGTAATGGTTACACGTTTCCTCTGAGGTGCACTGAGGCTGAGGCCCCAGGTACGATCTCGCATCCCTCCGTGGGACCTGTCTGTGGTCCTAGGGGCCCTTTCTGTGGCCCCTTTATATTTGGACTTTGCGCCCGGTTTGGCCAAAGCCTTTCTTTACCCGAGACTGGATTATGTCTCTGAGGTTCCCTGTACCATACTGCGGCCGGTTGTACTACAGGCCTTCTGTCCTCCTCCCTTCCGGGAGAATGACCAGCAGAAGCTTAACTGTGTGTATCCAGTGCGAGCATTGGACACATACTTCCACAGAGCTATCCTGTGGAGGAAAACTGACCAGCTCTTTGTCTGCTTTGGTCCTCATAGCGCGGTCTCCCCGCTACAAAGCAGACCCTAACTCACTGGATTACTGATGCTACTCGCATCTCATTTGAGTCTGCTGGTATTCCCTCACCTAAGGGGACCTCTAAGGCTCACTCTACCCGAGGTATGGCGGCTTCTAAGGCCTTTTATGCAGGTGTCCCAATTCAGGACATCTGCGACGCTGCGGGATGGTCCACTCCCTTAACCTTTGTGAGGCACTATGGCCTTGATATCCGAGCCACTCTTGACTCTTCTGTCCTCATGACTTGACAGAGGAGGCAGAGGAACCTTCAGTCTGGTGAAGTGAGCATCTCGTTCCCAAAGCGTTACAACGCAGCTCGAGTTCCTGAAAGGGAACATCTCAGGTTACGTATGTAACCCATGTTTACTGAAGGGAATGAGACGCTGCGTCTCTGGCCATACTTCCGGTACCCCCACCTGCGCTTGCTTCATTCCTTTTTGAAGCTGCCGGTTGGCTCAGCGCATGTGCTTTTAAGCTTCCTGGTCGTGACGTCACCCTGTCTGTGATGTATCGCCCCCCGATTGGATGGATTTTACACGTAATTCAGAGTGCATAAAAGCTGGAGGCGTTCCCAAAGCATTTCGACGCAGCATCTTGTTCCCTTCAGGGAACCTGGGTTACATACATAAGCTGAGACGTTTTCCTTTTTGGTGAATCTCTTTAAATTTCAAGATTTTGACAATTGCATGTTTAATGCATGTGTTTTATTCTGATCCCTCTAAATTCATATTCAAATTCACAAATTCAATAAAAGTGTTTAAAAAAAATTGACAAATTTTGTAATCAATGTGCAAGTTTAGCTACAGGACCCCCACCCCACCAAATAAATACTTGAACATACCATTACCCTTGAACTTTTTTTTACAGTTTGACCACTGGTCTTAATGCATTAAGCCACATTAAATGTTTAAAGCATGAGTTGGCCTGTGGTGTCTAGGAGAAGTGATCTCCATGTTTCGTTAATAATGAAGCCCTGTGCACAGGCCTTTCAGAGGATGCATGCTGATGCTGTGGATGTAGAAGGGATGAAGTGCATGTCTTTAGCAGATCTGGCAAGCTTAGCATATAGCCTAGCACATCGTATTTTGGGCCACCATGTCCACACTTCCACATTTTGACAAACTTGGATATGCTCCTAATAATAGTGCATATTTATCTAGCGTGAGCGGCCCTGTAAAGTGGCCATCGCTAGACTACTGCTCACAATTTAAATAACAAGTGCTGTTTGAGGTCAATTAATTTTAAGCGAACATTTGCCTGTAGAATTTACATTTATGCATTTGGCAGATGCTTTTCTCCAAAGCGACTTACAGAGTATTCAAGGTATACATTTTATCAGTATGTGTGTTCCCTGGGACTGGAACGAACAACCTTTGTGCTGTTAACACAATTCTCTACCAGTTGAGCTACAGGAATTCAAGAATTAGCATGTCAGCTTTTTGGGTTATCTAGTAACTTCTCAAAGTGAACACTTTTGATGTTCTTTTATTTTATAATTACCACATATCTGTCCATCACAGACTGTGCGACTTTGCAGTCTTTTGTTTTGTTCTAATTAAAATTTGTTCAACTAAGCCTTTTCTCTTTTACTAATGATTAGTGAACTGTTAGGGGACAGCCCTAATAAAAAGTAGACAAAGTATAATGTCTTATTTTAAAAGAATACAAAAAGAAAGAACATAAGAAGGAATATAAAGGACAGTTAAAATATTATAGTCAGTTAAAAGATGTATATAAATACCACACTTGAATAAAGTTCTTTTTTGTAAGAGTTAGCTAGAAACATATTTTATGCAAAAATGCATACATTAATTGCTTACCCAATGCATTGCAATGTGGTCACATTGAACATAATGTGAACTCTTGTGTTGGTCCGACAGAAACAAACTCAAAGGTGCAAGCTTTTTATTCAGGTAGCTTGCTACTGTATAAACATCCACAATTTGTTTAGTTCTCCGTAAGATTCTTTTCAAACAGTTATTCTGACATGACACTAGAAGAAAATAGTCTATGCCAAAGTGCACTATAGCACCACCTGCAACAAGGCTGAAAATGCAACATACTGCTTTTTGAATTTTTAGAACACGTTAAATCGAATTTGTGTAGCTAAAATTATTTATGTTCATATACATGCATGAGTATGTTTTGGAAATTACATCTAAAAACGCTGGTTTTTATGCACAAATTTGCAAATGCGTACAATGCACATAATGATCAGCTAGGCACGTGAACACTGTAAGAGCCCAGTGCACTTTTCTAATATCTCACATGCTGTGTGCATCAGTCTGTACATGTGCCTGAAATCGTTTATACTAATTAGTGGGTGGCAACATGTATCATTGTTTCATGAGATAGTCAAATACAAATAGCAAGAATGCCAGGATGGGTAAAAAGTATGCATATTATGAGTTAGGGGTTCATTCAGCTCAGTAACCCAAAGTATGAGCAATAGCAATAGTGTTATTTGACTTCAGCAAACCCCTTTAATAAAATCCAATCTACTGTATGTCAGGACAAGAACTTTGCAGTCTTTGCATTACTGCATGAACAGCATGCTTGAAAAGAAACAAGAGCAACTCTGCAGCTTGGGCTCTTTTAAATGCTCTAGGCAGCTATGGCTGCATTCATCTCAGCTGGGGCCGAATAATCCTGACAAGTTTATAAAGTGCTAAGGTGAAGAGGTTATACATTTAGCACACTGGTCAGCTGTAATTTAAAACAACTAGCCTGCAGATTTCCGCCAGATTTTTTCCCCAGCCTTCAGGGGCCTCCCTGAGCGAAAGTTTTCAATAGGACATTACACACAAGAACAGGCAGCAGATTGTGTGAGATTACGACAACATCTCTGAGTAGCATGGCCTCGGTAATATCTCTGTGTTTGCAGTCATGGCCTGTCACCCCTGCTGACCAGTGGAGACGCCCAGCAGATTGCGCCCGTGCCTCAATCAACTTCAAGTGTTATTAAATAGTGACCTCCACAAGGAAAAGTACAATGTAATGATGGCTTAAACGAACAATTTATCATCGTCCTCACACTGACATTACCCTACCAAACCCAGCCAAGCAGGCACAGTTCAGTCGGCTGAGTGGCCAGACTCTGACCCCAGAAGAGACTCCCGCAATTCTGCGTCCACACAGAGCATCATTCAACTCAGCTGCGCTCTGTCTGTTTGCCCGAGTGGAAACAAACATTCATATGGGTTTTTTAGTATTATTTTAAAACGGGTCAAAATTATTTCTGGGCACATACCCAGCAAATAGTTTTAGATTGTAAGAATGTTTCCCATTAAGTAACAAAAACATTAAAAATGTTATTTTGAATGTTCTAAGAATGTTCGTTTTTTTATGTTTTATTAGCATTATTGCTTGGTTATAAGAACTTTATTAAAACTTTTTTTAATCCGTAACTCTTTAAAGATTTTACTAACAACTTAAGAATAATGTTTTTGATATATGACATAACATTCTCCAAAACTTCTTTAACATAGTGTATCTTCAACATAGTTGACATAATTTGGTTTGTGTTGCAGAGTGCAGACATTGCTTTCTGGGCAAATCTGAGCACCACTTGAGACATTTTCCCTTCAATTATTTATACATTTTTATTATTGGACAGGATAAAAATCAATGTCCAGTCTATTCATGCTATGTGTCATTCATGCTAACCCTAACCCTATACAGAGTGATCAGTACACAAGCCTGTTGTAATTTTGCTGATCTATAACTAAACTACAGCATCTGTCTATTCTGTCCTTCATTGCCATCTCTACATCCTCCTATTTTCTAGACAGCCTGAGGCAGGGTTCTCCCACAGACCTGCAGAGTTTGTAGACTTGGTTGAAGACCTCTGGCTTAAGGTTTCCCATAGTCCCCATATGCCACAAGCAAACTTTTATTACTTACACAGCTGTGTAAATTACTTTTTTGTTACTTACACAGCTGTGTTGATCAAAAATGTATTTATCATTTAACAAAAAAATGAATTGTATTGCTCAGATCCATCAAACAGGTCATTGGGGAAATATTGTGCCAACTGGATTTTTATGAGTATATTTTCAAGTGTAGTATTACGATGCAGGTCAATGCTAAGTCCAAGATGCTTGACACTTCATCTATGATTTTTTATAAACAATATTGACTCAGGCTTTATTGATTGGAGTGAATGTATCACACAAATCATTTTGCACCAAATCAATAAGTAAATCTTGTGGAAAATTTATATTAAAAAGCCTTTGCTTAATGGAGTTTCAGATGGGGTATATTGAGTGCTTTACTGATTAATTGAATTAATTTAAATTTGGGCATGCCGTGGCCATTAAACAAAGAATTCTTAAATCATGCACTGCCATTTATGATTGAAATGAGGTTTTCAACACAACCAGAGAGCAGTTAAATAAATCAGATATGCGTTTTACACTACACAATAAAGGTCCATAAGTCTTATGAAGCGACACCTCTCAATCTTTAGGTTCAACATTTACTGATGATCATTTTCCAGCAGTAATACCCAGCACTTTCCTCTTACCAACATCTGACAGTGTACAAACAGCATCCAAACAATCTACTAAAATGGACCAGTATAGAAAAATCTGACAAAAAGAAAACACTTTATTGTGGTTATCTTTAATTAATTTCTAATTAATTTAATTTTCAAGTAACAATCCATGAAATTCTGTGGATTACAACTATACCTGCAATGTAAGGTTGTAATGTAGGGGAAAAGAAAAGCAACAACATTGCATCAACCAATGGCACAAATTTGGGGCGGGACTCTCTATTCAGTTAACCAATAGTGAAGAGAGGGAGTGTGTGTAAAATGTGTTGAACAAGCATTATTTTATTATCTGAAAACTATTGTTATTTTTACAATTTTGTTTGTTGACACTAGAGGTTAAGAAACATCACACTTTAAATAAATAAATCTTTAAAAAAGGCCTAACGGAGCAAAATGGAATTTTGAAATAAAGCTATACTTACTATTTCAAATGGCACAAATAAATATGACACCCCATCTTTAAAGTACTCAGTCAAAACTTGTGAGAAGAATTTTGTGATGTAACGAGTAAATGGTGAAAACGTCTGAGCCAGTGGTCAGATGTCCCACTTTCAAGGGCGTAGGTTTGGTCTCAGCTTTGGTGGGGACACCCACCCGTGTTTCTTGTACTGCTCGCTTATATATTGGTGGGGACAATTTTGTCATATTAAAATATTGATTGGGAATAGTACCTAGCGCTCCCCCCTAAACCTACGCCCATGCCCACTTTAGTCTGCAGTGAAGGACCGCTGAAGGAAGGCACTTTAATTTTTTTAATTATCAGTTGATCGTTGCTGTTTAATTACGTCGGGTGGATTCTGAAGTTGATAACACGATGTTATCTCCTGGTGTAAAGGCTAGAAAGTATATCAAAAAGATAAGTTCCATTCCAGCACACTGGCTACTGTTCCAATATTGTCATGATTTTTTGTCTTTCTACCAAATTAATGCAGAAGAACAGCCAAAGAGAGGCAAAATAATGTGTTGGTAGCAGGTCATTCAAAAAAAAATCTCTGCATATTTCATAAGTACAGGTGCATTAACCCTTATAACATATAAAGTCAATAGTGAAATAATTGGGGGTGGTTGTGGGGTGTATGAGGCTTATAGCAATAATAATAG
Source organism: Ambastaia sidthimunki (assembly GCA_036877625.1). NCBI lineage: Eukaryota > Metazoa > Chordata > Actinopteri > Cypriniformes > Botiidae > Ambastaia > Ambastaia sidthimunki. The sequence continues at coordinate 8,859 of JAZGTK010008907.1, read as the reverse complement.
CCCAGAGGGATTTAAAAGATCACTGGAGTCAAGATGTGTGTTAAATGCCATAAAATTCAGAAATGATTAGACTAAATAGACCTTATGCAGTGCCTAGTGTGTAATCGCGGCCCTGCACTGACACGTGGCATTCATAGGGGCCAGTCCTATTGTGTACTCCCTGATAAACTCTGTACTTTATAAAACAAAACAAATATATCTTGTGTTTAACTGATTGTTTTATTAGAAGGATTTATTTAAGGAATGGTTAAACAGAAATGTTCACTGCACTTAAACTACTGTTTTACTTTATAATTTAGACAAAACCTAGTATTAATAACCTTTGTAATTGTGTTTGAAACTATTAAAAATTTTTTTTTAAACAATTGGTAAATAGAAAAACTGGACACCATGATTTATAAATAAATGTGATATTGTGATAAAAATAGACTCACTAATATCTTTCCATATTTCATATTTTATCTTTACATATTTAATGATAACATGAAAATGTACTGCAACTATACTAATTACACTGGATATGTGTTAATATATAATACATTTAATGCAATCAAAATATTATAACACATGTAATGTCAATTATAATTTTCCTTAATTTACCTACAAATTATGCAGCAAAGTCATTATCCACAAAGCAGAGTGTCACATTCACTAAGAAAATCTGTCTACTCTGTAAAGAAACATTGGTTTGTTAGTGCAGGTTTAAAGCAGCTGGAAAAAGTGTTTCCTTGATTTTTAAGAACACATAACGTCACTGTGAACATTTTCAATATCCACTGAGGAAACAATCAGACAGAACGGAGAGAACAACAGATGAGGGAAATCGAATGCTTCATTAGCAGTGGATTTATTCAATCTGCTGCTTCACCTTCACCTTAATTGAAGGAACTAATTATGCTATTAAAGGACTTCCTGGCTGGTGGCTCCAAAAGGGAGGTGGTTGGCATCGTGCTGAAGGTGATGACCCCCTGATAACCCATGTGTTCATCAGTCAAATTACTGTCCCCAGTAACGGTGATGCAAAAGCACTGGAACACTGGGGCCAACTCATCTGTATTCAAATGACATGCCAGCAAACAGTAAGGAGTTTTTTGTGGCCATAACTCACATTTGCGGACCCCTCCTTGCCAATAAGACATTATCATACATTTCCCAGGTGCATAACAGGCCTTCTGGGGAGTGAACGATTTAAAAAAAATGAATCAAAAGTCTCCTGCATGGCCTTAATAGCCAATTGAAATAAATGAATTGAACAGAAGAAGGGCGGGTCAGTTTCACTAGCACTCCAGCACTGAACAAAAGCCACACAGAGAGCTAGGGTTATATAGCATATAGCATGTAATTATTTAACACAATGTATTTTTATGTTTGTTATCTTTGTTAGTTAAAATAAATAAAATTGTTCATTCATGTTAGTTCATTGTGCATTAACAATTGTTAACAATGTTGTTTTAATATAAAAAATGTATTAGTAAATGGTAAAATTGGCATGTACTAAGATTAATAAATGCAGTGTTAATGTTTAATGTACAGTAAACTGGAAGAGTTTAATAGTTGAAACATTTATGAAATGTTTACAAGGACTTGTGTTTGGGTTGAGCATACTTGCAGATTGGTGAGATTGAGTACTGCTTTATTATAAAGGTCATTATTAACATAAACAAATTAGTACATGATATAATGCTAAACAAATAATGTAATATTTATGAAAAATTAGTTATTATAAATAGTAACATGGGATTTCATAATGAATTAGAATAAATATAACAATAAATATAACAATTTCATCACAGTAGGCTACTGTCTGTCCAAAGGTAAGACTGAAAGTAAAACTTATTGAAACCTCCATTTTGACAACTAATATAAATATTGGGACATGTTTCCCTTAATGTTTATGATGACTATTCCCCTGTATCCATTGTATCTAAACCTAAACCTAAGATGTAGCTGCTTTGATGTGTCACACTTATTGGCAAACTAACAACTTAAATTAAAATTAACCTGAAACAAACAAAACACAGCTGTGTTCACAAAGACTGTTGTCTATGGTTAACAAAAACTTCACAATACTTTACAATCTACTTTTTCCAATCACGGTTTTACAATTTGCGTTTAATTCATGAATTTTTGTCGCCATCTTCTGGTTATTTGCGGTACTGGACAACTGCAGTAAAACACCTCTACACTGTTTTTACGCCAATTTATCTGTTGTTCGACACACATTAATAAACCCCAAAAAAATCTAAGCTTAACCCTAATAGTATATTTAGCAACCATTCAGCATCTCTCTTTCACTAGATCGGCTTTTTTTTAAAGCAGTTAAAAACTTTATAAAAATAAACTTTATAGCAAACAACTCTGAAATTCTTTCGCTGAGAATAGTGTTCATATGTCATGGGTACGGAGCCCCGCTAGGGTCATGGTGGGAAATATTTTATTAAATATTTATTAAATATTTTATTTAGACTGCACTTTTGCATTCCCTCACAAAACTTTTGCGTTTCCTTGCAGCTCCATATTACAATACAGGTGCATTTTTTTGGTTTGCACTGGAGTTGCCATCATGGATAACCTAAACTTGATTGAGCTTTACTTTAACTTGTGGCTCACATACAATAATATACTGGAGGCTTTGTCTGTGAGACACAATGTAATTAAAGACTCATTTTAAAGAAAAACAGTCTGTTTCGACGGAGGTATGATGCACTGGAAGGTGATGCATGGCCTGTCCGTCCGGAAGGACGATGTCAGGATCATATTGTTTATGTTGATTCCGGAGGGCACCGAAATTAGGAGAAGTAGGAGACTGACAAGAAGGGCTCACTTGGCCGAAGGGACCACCCTTTGGTATTTGCGTCAACTGTGCCATTGATGGGTTTTCCAGAAGAATGCTCTGGTTTAATGCCTACTGCACCAGCAGTGACCCCAAAGTGGTAGAAGGTTACTACCTAGAGACAGCCAAGAAACTAGGCGGATGTGCTCGTATCGTCACGATGGACATGGGGACAGAGAACAGCTCAATCTGAGACATGCAACACTACTTTCGCCACAACGGTACTGATGCTCATAGAGGTGAGCAAAGCTTCATGTATGGGAGAAGCACGAGCAATCAGAGAATCGAGAGCTGGTGGGGCTTTCTCCGCAAAGAGCACATGGACTTTTGGATTGTCCACTTTCACCGTCTAAAGGATGAAGGGGATTTTGTGGGCGATTTTTTGGATAAGAACCTTATACGGTTTTGCTTTCTGGCCTTAATACAGATTAGTAACATTCCCGAAAATTTCTTCTCACTGTCATGTCAGGGCTGTCTAGTGGTGCTTTTCCATTACAGACCGGGCTCAAACACCGGCGCGTAGCCCCGGCCCTGTATTTCCATTAGCTGGAGCACCAGGGATATTTGCTAATAATACTAGAAACTTCCAAACACTGCTTAGCAACAATAGCGCAAGCTACGTGATCACATTGTTAACATGAACATTTAAACATGTCATTGAATAGTTAGAAACCATAATCTTTGGATCATGTGCAAAGTTTTTAAATATTTGTAGATCGTTTTCTCTGTAATTACAAGCTAAGCCAATTCTGTTGCTAGGTAACCCTAAACAAACAAACAAAGAATTTATTGCATATATTTTTCCACCTCTGCAGGATGAACTGGATTTAACCAGAAAGACCTGGAACAGCCATCTGATCCGTTCCTCAAAGAATGAGCATGTTCTCCATGGTCGACCTGATGCCATGTACACCATTCCAAAGTTATATGGCACAGAAGACCATTTGTGCCCTGTGGCAGAGGAACATCTGGTTAGCTGTGAAAAATATTCCACACCTACTGCAAAAACTCCACCTATCGCCGTGACATTGCCTGTGACGATAACCTGTTCACCCTCTGTACAAGCATAATGGCAGAAAAAAACGTCCAGGTTCCAGCGGATGGATACATGGCCATTGAACTCTACCTTTCCCTAAGTTTAGAGCTGATTAGGTTCTTCAATCTTGACAAATAGTTCCTCTTGCAAGTGGGACATAGACTGCAGTTTCCCACAAAAGATGTAGTCCCATATGTGAAAACAATACACAAATACATACATGTATGAATACAATAATATAATGTATATGCAATGTTAAACTTTGCAGAGCTGCATGCATGTTTTCATGCAAACAGGATGTAGACTTTATTTTCTTCACATAGAATGTTTGGTCTATTTTTTTTTTACAGCAGTATTGAATACAGCAGTATTTCAAACACAATCACTTGTAAATGTAGAAATACATGACATTAGCTATTAATAAGGCACAAATATTCCTACCCATCATTCCACTCGGCTATCTCCTCTAGATTACATCCATTACCCAGACAGAGCTAGTGAGTATACTGTTGAAATCACTGCGCAGCTCTGGGTATTTGTGGTAACCTATGTGGCGATTTAAAGAAAACCCCACGGCACCATAAACCGAGAGGGCCAATAAAAATGCACACAGAAATGACGTCACAAAAATGGAAGATTACAAATGGGGGTCGGAGGTGAACATGATGGTGGAGAGGTTGATGCAGAAGCAAGCAAGCGGGTGTGGAATATATATTTGGAGAGGCTGAGCAAGCATATGGATTATGTACCTCTAGGAAGTAATTACCAGTGTTGGATTGTGTATTTCTGCGGAGTATTGCAGTGAGGAGAAGCCGTTACCGAAAGGGTGAGAGTGACGATTGAAACCAAGTCCATCTGTTATTCCGGTCGCCGGCGGCAGGTACCTCCAGAGACACTACCCATACAACAACCTCAAAAGAGCCGAACCACATCTCATTACACACACCCGGCCCTCACACTTCACACACATCTAGATCATGCAGTATCATTACTATATTGTTTTTTTTTCTCATTGATATAAAAGTTTTTTTGTGTGTTACAGTGGTTTTGTGTCTTGTGTGTTTTGGTTTATTTGATTTGAGAAAGGGGATGGCTTTAGGGTTATTGGTTCAAGTTCAAGTTCAAGTTAGGGTTATTGGTGTACATGCACTTTAAAATGAATATCTTTGCGTGAAGTGATCTTTTTTCCTATTGGTGATGTATAGCTGGTTGCGTGTGCAATAAAAAGACTAATTAAAATTTGGCAGTGAAACCGCTACATAAGTGGCGCCCGAACAGGGAACTGAATTACCTTTAATGATCTTGAATAAGTGAATCTTATGAGACAATTTGAATCTTTACATGAATCTATACAGACAATTTAAGTTATTTCCTTCACAACTTGTTTGTGGTCATGAATTTTGATTGTGAACTGTGGACTGTGAAACAAAACCAAGAATTATCAAACTGGAATGTTAATTAAGGTTAAGGTTGAGCTTTATTGTCATTCCGCTACATGAGTGGGCATACAGTGGAACGAAATTTTGTGTCTCGCAGGACCATGGTGTTACACAGAGAGAAAAAATATAAAAATAAATATACAATATACAATACACACCCCTAGACATAGAACAATTTTAAGACTATACACACTTTTTAATCCTATACATAATCTATACATGTTACCCTTAAAGAGGGGGGGTAATCTAACTATACATATACTATACTATAAATATACTATAAATGGTTGACTAAGGACATACACATACAGTTGAGGACAAAATTATTAGCCCCCCTAAAAAATAGTCATTGTTTTAAAAGTATTTCAAAAGTGCTTTTAACCAGAGCAAAAAAAAAAATTAACACAGCTTTTTTAGACATCCTAGTTTTATTTTGGATGCT
>JAZGTK010008906.1:0-17795 GCA_036877625.1 Ambastaia sidthimunki | reverse complement strand
ATCCATTTAATAATTATTGATAAACAATAATGATATAAAAAAAAATCCACCCTCAACATTTTTCTTATTTGAAAAATAATTTGAGCAAACACACCTGTAATATGAGGACAGCTGAAAACTGAAGAGGGTCCTGATGGAGACGGTTCTGTCTGTAGCTGTAATACTGCCCCCCGCTGCTCACTGTGAGCCTTCTGTGATTGGACAGAAAATGACCAACCAGCTGCAGTCAGTGATGTCCACAAAGATCCTGAGATGAAAGACATTAAAAGTGTGACCGGTCATTACATTGTTCATTTACAAACATAATGAATCTTGATTCAGGAATAAGTGGACAAGAAATGCACAAATCAATCTAGTTATTTTATGATTCGCGTATTTATTAGCTCACCTTCCAGACAATAATAATTAAGACAATTATGTTTCAAGCTGTCGCAGTGTAAGCGCTAGCAAGCGCGTGAATCTAGTTTCTCTCCCAGTTTATTGACACCAATTACAGCTTGTTATGCAATAATTATGGCTCACGGCGTTTAAAAGGCTCGTTCCTTTCACATTTACACTGCCCAGCAAAAACTCCTCACATTATAAACCAAACAACAAGCAAATCATATAACTGACCCAAACAGGCTTTTAATAAAGCAGCAGAACTATGAGAAAAAAAACCCCAGAGTAATAAGAATTTACTGAAGAAAATATGAGTGTGCAAAACTCACCAGCTGATGACAGGGTGCTGGTTACCATGCAGTTACTAGTAGAGTTTTTCAGTGTGTTGCTATGCAGTTGCTACGGCATTGCTGGATGATTACTACGGTGTTCTGGGTGATGCTAAGTGGTTGTTTACTGGTACTGGAACAAAACAGCCTCTGCATATTGCTCGTGTCCCTGCCTGAGATTCTGTGAGATCTGGTCAGATGTTGTGTGGTATTATTCATTATAAAATAATATCTTTAAGTATTAGCAATAGTACGATTGATGACAAGGTCTTAGCTAGCACATTTTTTTCACACCTCAGGACTGATACGTTTCATTCTTAATCCTAAACTGAGAGTTGTTATGGAGATTCATCTGGTACCTAACAGTGGCTGTCACAGAGAACATGTTTCAAAGGGCTGTAGAGGCCCGAGCCCAGCTGAACGGGTGTCTGAACGTGAACCCCGGGCTCGGCGGTATCAAGGCATTTGCCCTTGGTCTGATAAAAGCGGGTCTGAGTGCACAACCAACACAAACAGGTTCTGGCATGGCAGCTAGACTCCAAATGCTCTTACATGAAATATTTGCTCTGCACTAAAAACACAAACAAAACGACTGTTCTGCTTACAGCCAAACTCAATATTTTTCTTTGGCGATTGCTACGATCAAATATGACCCTGGAGTAACTGTAGCTCACATTTGAACATTTGAATTTACTGAACGGGTTTGACGCTCAAGGTTTTGTCTGTCGGAAGTGAAGGTCACTGCTTGAGACTTAAAAAAGTGAATCGAGACGCTCTGAGATGATTCAGAATTTCACCTCAACACCTCCTGAAAGAAGAACATAAAGACATTACCAGCAAATGTTCATGCCATTGTTTTGACCAACAATATCTTATGTTACAAAGAGTTCTCTGTGCAGCATGTAGTCATGGCAACAAAATCAACTGATTTCATATCTAATAGTTTTAAGTTAACAAATCTGTTTCTGCTGGATGGAAAACTGGGAAACGAGGTCAAACACATACAGTCCTGCCAAAGTTAACAAAAACAGTGAATCATTTCTGTTCTAACTTTGAGTGTAAACTCATATTAAAAGCAGGAAACTGATTTCATCATATTTGGCAAAGAAATGTGACTAAACAGAGAAATAACATCAGGTCAATTTAGATCTAAATCAGCACAACTTTTCAATTTCCATGACAGGACAAAAATTGCAGAACAGATATTGTTCATTAAATAAATGATACAGACGAGCTCTCTATACCGCCAAAGACAAAGAATATATCATTTCAATCAACTGATTAATATATTATTAGGAAATGTCCAACACGGCTAATACGAGCCCAACTGACAAAGACTCTGAGTGATTCTGAAGATCAAATCACATCTTCAAATAATTTCTCCTGGTCTATAAGGACAGCTTTCCTTCAGTCTCATTTTTTTGTTGAGGGCTGTTAAATGCCCTCACGGGGTATTTATTTGTCGATAAGTGCCTCAGAAAAGCTCGTCTTGAATCAGTATCAGTGTTTGAAACCTGATGACAATGGCTGTGTTTGCTGTATTAAACTGTCACTCACTTTATCTCTTGTTGAGACGCACTAACAGAACTCACACAATTATATCACAACAGAGAGCAGTGCAGTCAATATTTAGCTGCTGCAGAGTTGTGTTTTGATTTGTGATCACAGTAATTCACATACAGCAGGATCAGAACATCTCTGTTACTCACACGGGAATTTAACAGCTCATGCAGTGAAATCTGTGACCACATGTCTGCTTTCTGAAACACAGAAAAACCGCAACATGTAAATGAAACTCATGTCTGATCTGTACTAAATTCACACTTTAATAATCCATCACTGTAAAAACAGCTGGGTTGTTTTTAACTCATGGCTGGGTAAAATGTGGACAGAACACACGGTTGGGTTATAAATTCACCTAGGGTGGGTTATTGTTACCCAACCATGGGTTGAAAACAACAGCATTTTTAAAGTGTTCAGTCACATCTGCAGTCTGGTAAGAGTCTAATAACATTAACAACATTAATCTGGATATTATAACTAGTGATTTAATCTCGAAAGAGGTTGATAAGGATGTTTATAAAAATCTGCTAATTCAGTCGTGATGAATAAAAATGATGGTGTGCAAACAATAAGATTTAAAATCCAAACTCTTGAATTTCTCATCTTGTCCAAACCTCAGTGGAAGCATTTTGACAAACTGTGCGACTGTCAGCTATAATATTTATTAATAAATCATCCCCACCTTTAAATATAATCTCAGAGGAACTAATATCAAATGTGCAGCAGAAACTTCAGTAAGTGATGATATCTGGCCACTGTTGTTTGGGTGGGGGGGCTCAGAGACGGGGGGATGTAATGGAAATAAATGAAGATGTATAAGCATGGAGACAAATCCATATGTCTCTCTGTCCTGTTCCCTCTGGAGCAGCAGCTCTCCTGATGCAGCTAATCAATCTTAAACAAGCAGCGACATCATCAGTGACAATCCAGCCTGTGAGAAGCGTCGCGCCGGCGTGAATATCTGCATGCAAACAGCGCCATTCATGTAGGTCATCAGCTCTCTCTGTTTCATTCAATCTGCTCTTATTTCTCACATTTATAATCTTTTATGTGCTTTCTGTTGCTCTGTTTTCTCATTCATTTCCTTGTGCGTCTATTACACACACAACGTTTCAACCTTCTAAACTCCAGGAATGAGACGTTATTATTATTATTAACTCCAGACAAGCGTCTTTGGATCTGCGCTTTAAAGGCCCTGACAAAATGCAGGATAGACCTCCACAGTCGTTCATCAATTAAAATTGCTGGTAAGACTTTTTTGGCTCAGGAATTATGAAGAAGTGATAAATACAGTGATTAAAGGCACCTCAGGAACGCTCAGGTCAATTAAGGTGAGAACAGCAATCAGGCACACAGAGAAGCCCACTGTTTTAAATTAGAGAGCGTTCATTTACTTCCTTCACCTCTGCACAATAAAAACACGAGCCTGTGCACTTTCAGAAAATGAGGAAAGCTTTCTATGGTGTTGCTATGGAAACACAGAGAATCTGCTGTTCTGCGGTTCAGTATCACTGAGGGTTGAAGTCAATATTCAGCAACCGAACAAAAGGCAAGCTGACCTCCTGTCAGACTTAACTACCCCATTCATCAGAACACAACAGAATTATACTACAACTATCAAAAGCATCTAATATTAGCAGCTTTGCAACCCGACTTATATTTCCCCCAATGAAAAAAATGTTTGTATCTGTTTGCATTAAACATACAGATTTTCTGTATATTATATTCTAGGGAAACAGATTGTGTCTCTGTGACTTACTACTAATATACAGGTTAGGTACATTAAACCATATCACATCATAACTCTGTTCTGTATATTGCTTAATGCAAGATTTTAAACTGATTTACTTTAAAATAACAATGAGTCTACAGTCAAAGCTATTACATTTAAATGGAATATAAAATTTAAAAAAATAATTTAATTATTTTGATGCTGACTGTATCAAAATTATCATACACTTAAATCAGGACTGTAGGACTGTATATATATATGTGCTGATATTTACTGGTGTTCATCTTAAAGGCTGCACACAGCTCTTTACTCATGGGACCACCAGCATGACCTTCAGACTATCAGACCAGATGCTCTCGCCTCAGGGTTTTGTGGATGATCTGTAGAAACTGAACCAGTTACCTCAGGTTAAACCTTAAACCTGGCCTGTGTGTGGACAATGACCTCTCCCCTCATGATCTTGGATTTATTCCAATGACTAATTCAAATGTTTTTTACGTACTGTTTCTCAGATATGAAAGTATAAGTATTTGGGTGCATGCGATCAATTATTAGCTCATTAGCTCTGAAGTACTGGCGGATGTTTGAATGCATTAGAAGGAATCACTACTCAGTATCATGATAAACACTTTTCTAACAGCTCTGTAGAGGGTCATTCATGAAGGAATTGGAAATCTTTTACCTTGTCTACATTCCCTGTGATCTGTTCCATGCCTCATGTCTTTTTCCTCCAAATGTCAGACATCAGCTCAAGTCTTGGCTTTCCACTTTATCCCATCTGCATTTTCCAAATGTTAAATGGTAAGATTCTGTAAAAGATTACCAAGAAGAAGAGGAAAAAGAGAAAAAAAAAAGTTTAAAAAAGGGGGGAAAGAATAAAAAAAGAGAAATAAAAAGAAAAACCAAGTGATGTTATGAGTAGGATGTTGATAAAGCCGTACCTTGGAGTTGCTTAGTATTCCTGAAGACGTTGTTTTATTTTACATGTAGAAACACTCACAGTAGTGGACCCATCATCTCACACATGGAAGGGTTACAGTAAGGTCATTCATAAACTGTTATAACAAAAGCTGGTGGATAATTTTGAGTCGTTGATTTCTGCTGCTGTAATGTTGTGGTTCATGATAGAAAGATTTGTGAAATGGTGCAGCCAGATTTAAATCTTCTCTCCAAGTCTAATCACGGGTTCTGTACATGCTATTATAACTAAATGACATCCTGATGTCGTTCTCTGAATGTGATGGCAGCAGTTATTGTGGCTCATTGCTATAAAGATGAGGTCATATGAGGTTGACCTGTTCACCAGATCAGTTGGGCAGACTGAACCAGACCACTGCTGGGTCACCTTCATGTACTTTGACCTACTAGATGATCTGCTGAAAACTCTGGTGTTTTTGAGCGGAGGCGTCAACACATCTATTTTCTTTCATGAGGTCATCTTCAGAGCCTTCACTGAGAAACAGATCCTGCATTTAACTTTGAGGAGTGAGATCGTTCTGAGTTTATTGATCTTCAAGAGACTCCTTCTACCTCAGCATGAAATGGCTCTCAGTTCTTTTAAGTTAGATGGAGTGCTCCCATTCGCCCATTTCTACAAAAGCTTTTCAAAAATAATCTGTCTGCCTTCTTATTTCCTGTTAAGTAGTCCTGAGGTAGTGATTACTTTATTACTATAAGTACTACTTATGTGTTTATAATGGATTATAATGTAATGTTATAGTCCATTCTTATATCTATGTCTGTTTTTTGGCAAAAATAGTAAAAGTAAAATATTTTTATTGTTGAAAATAATTATCTTGAAAATTATGCATGAAAATGGCATTAAAATACACAGAGGAAAAGCACGATCAGAAAGCGTTGTTTAAAAAGAGCTTCTGTGCTGTATTGTTTTTCTGGCTCACTTGAAATTCACATTTTTCATTTGTAAAACACGTGTAAATTTCATCCCACAGGATTCACATGAAAATGTTTCACATGAAATTCCTGTGTGTTTTCTGTAAGGGATTCAACATTTAAACACACTTGAGCAGTCAAAAAGAGGACAAGCTTAAATCTAAACAGAAATACAAAAATATAAAAATATATACAGTCCCAAATACAAAAAATATACAGTCACCTTAATCCTCTGACCAGTTACATTTAAACAGGAGAGAATTCGCCCCATAACTTACTGTATTTAGTGTAGTTATCTCTAAATGAATTCTCAGAAGATATTATTGTAAGACTCAGCCGCTAATAACAAGCCATTTTACGTCAAACTGAAAGCAACACAAGTACACCTGGCCTGTCTGTAACACACTGTAAACTGCCCTGTGCTGAGTGATTAAACACCAATATAAAGCTATTACTTATACAGCAGTATTAATGAAAGATAAAAACAATACAACTTTCACAATTAGCATTAGCTTCAAAACTAGTAATAGACTTTTATAATGTCACTTAGCGTTCAGTTCTCTTGGTGTCTGGCTGTTCTTGTCTGCTAAGACTCTTTGCACACATTCTTTGGCACAGAAAATTTCTCCAAACGTAACAGTATATGTAAATTTGTTGGCTTTCTGTTAGCTCAACTAGTAGAGTGTGGCACTAGCAACGCCAAATTTTGGGATTGATTCCCAGGGAATGCATATTCTGATAAAATGTATAATGCATTGGAAGTCACGAACGCAGGAATATAAATGATTGTGTCAGGAAAGACAATAGAGAGGTTGTGAGAGAGATGACAGAGAGCAAGAATGGTTTTGCGGTTGTGATCCTGTAGGAACTTTTCAGGTCTCGGCCACAGCTCTGCTTTATACTGTCAGACTAATCGATGGCAGAGAACGAGACTGTGTGCAATACCGAATATTCACCCCAGCCAACCTCCTGTTCTCCAGACCTCAAAGACGGACTGATCACTTAAAGAAACATTTTCCAGCGAAACCGTCCAGCAATCACAGCAGATTTGAATTCAAAACAGGCAATACAAAGCTGTTCCAAAACCTTGGTAACCCACAACCTCAAAATGTCAAAGCAATTACCCCTTAAAAATATGAGAAACAGAACTTGCATGATGCAGTCATGTGGAGAAAGTTAAAGAGTTACAGAAGGTTATATATCACTGAAACAAATTACTGTAAACATCTACAAAATGGATTTTTTTATATTTATTTAACATATCTTATTACCATTTTCCTGCTCCAAATCTTGTCAAAACTCATTCAAGCAGTGAATATGAGTCCAGCAGGAATTCTTTTGGTGGATTCTTTGGTTATTAATAACAAGTTCTGCTTCAACCCTCTGAAATGTATTATGCTTACAATTAGCATGACTTTCATCCCAGCGAGAGCGCTCATGTGACGGGCCAAATTGCTTGAAAATGGGAGATTCCAGGATCAATCAAACTCAAAGGCACAAAACCTCCCACACGATCACTCGCTGCGTGATGATTTATGTGTTTTGACATTACAACTGATGTTACCTTTGGCATAACTCTGGATTTTGAGGAACATGAGAATATTTACCACAAGCTCTGAGTGATGTCGAGTGTTAAATGAACATGCAGTCATCAGATTTTTCAGACATGTTTCGTTTAGTCTCAGGAATTCTCACCCGCTGTAACAAAAACTAATTAAACATATATGAGTTTTTCCCACAAGTCATCCAACTGTTTTAATTCTGTTAAGGCTTTAGTCTCTTAACTAGTGTCAGCTCAGCACAAAGGCGAATGCAGGGTTAATATCTCAATAGAAGCAGAAATACATTCATCAAGGATTAATGCTGTAGATACGTCTCCTCACAAGCATGTCGTCTAACTCTGCACTGTACATTCTATATGCTGTTTGTGAGCTGATGTTGAGTCCCACAGAAAACAATTGGACTATCAGCTTTAAAAACAAAAACACATGGTATGAAATTCAAGCCGTTATAAAGGAAGAACACAAGGCCAGAGAACAAACATTCAAATATAGAGCATTTTATAAAATGATGTTGGTTACTCACAACTAAAAGTCCATCCACCTACAAAAGAATCCTTGAGGTGAAAAGAATGATTAAGAAAGAAGGTTACAGCTCGAATAATAAACATAAACAACAACAAGAGCTGCTTTTAAACACTCTGACATGCTGGTCTGTTTACCTCCAACATAAGTGCATTACTGTAGCTGCCTTCGATTTTCTTGTATGTGAATTATGTAACACCACATTTCAGTCACATGACCTCACTGTGTGTCATTTAATTCAGCGAGTGTCAGCCGTTCAGAAATAAAAACAGCAATTTGTGCACTTAATACAGTTCTAAGTATGACTAAGTCATCCAGGTATACATACATACAGAAAACAGTATGTATACTGCAGAAGCAGACAAATAAACAGTGTGCTGTTCCACACACGTGACATTAAGAGCTAACGCTACAGATGACTGAGGGTAAAATATTGACCTACACAGGCCAAAAAAAACGCTGGGACAGATTCATGAAATTTTAAGGACAGAAAGAGCGAAGAGGGATAAAGTCCCTTTTCACCACTGGCAATTATATTTGCCAGTAAAGTCACATTAGGTCAATAACTTCCACAGAGAGGAAGAGCTAATTAACCAGACATTAAACCTCCTCAAGAGGGTGAAGTGAGAGTCAGTCACCCGGCGTCTGCAGGCTCATCCTCACCTGCAGCTGACTAATAAACCTCACTTCAGCCCCTCCACCTGCGACGGCTTCGTCCACATTCACTTTGCTCACAGGTCATTACAGGGGTGTGTAACTCACTGTGGACTCACTAATGAACTACATGCAGAGACTGGAGGTTTTTGGTTCAGTAATGTAGTTTAGTAAGTTTAGTAAGAAACTTGGTTAACAGATGTGACTGGACGGTACTGTAAAAACTTACAATAATTAACTGTGATTTAACTTAAGTTTTACTACAGTAAAAGTGTAGTAACCATGTTTTTTGCTATACTGATTCCCATTTATATAACCACAGTTTTTTTCTACAAATACCATGGAAAAACTATGGTTGCTGTAGCAAAATCATGGTTAATTTGTGGTTACCATGGTTTGTTTTTTTGGTGTAAACTGTAGTAAAACTATGGTTAATTTTTGTAAGTGTTTACAGCATATATACAGCTTATACACACACTTCTGCCTGTGTGATATTGCTTAAATATCAAACTAAAAATTGCAGCATCATTCTGACAGTCATATAGAATAGACACAATAGAATTCACAACAGGATAATTGAATATGCAAAGATTTCATCATTTTACTATCTATGTCAGTCCATGTGCAAGAAGTTTAAGCTCCACAGTGAGGAATCATACACATTTCTCATTTCATTTCATTTCTATGCTCATTTAGTACATTTAGCACAGATTGCTTTGTGTTATTCTCAGGGTATGTTGTGTTTCTTGAACAGCATCAGACTGTTTTATTACCAATTGTTCGTTGGATACTCAGCTACTGATTCGTTCATTTTTTTCAAGAAGAAAAATAAATGAGGCATTTCAGCCAGTTTCATCATGGGCAACTGCAACGCAAAGCTGTAATTTTACAGCCCTTGTTTAAAGACGTGTGGGTCGTTGTGCTTTAAAAGTAAGCGATGTATGACTGTTTTATCACACTTAACTCGCTCCAGTGCCTTAACCAATTGAACTGTGCCCTGGAGAAACAGTCGTGCTAATTCTTCAACCTCATATTGTTATTGTTATCACCAACGCTGGCAGATTTCTCTCTTCTCATTTAGCGGATGTTAGATGCTCGTGCTCTTGAGGTCATTACGGATCTTGTTTCCCTCTTCTCCTTCATCCAAGGATACACCCTGACTTGGTGGAGACCAAACAGATGGCCGTGCACCATCCAAGATGACAACCCATCAGAGCAGATGGCAATCTGAAGAGTCCCAACCTCAAGATCCACACAGAGATCCACACAGACTGCTGTCACACGAATGAGACGTTACACACAACCAGCATCTCTAGACTACAAATGATGGAGCTTTTGTTAAGAGAACAACCTGCTCATACTGTAATGCGATACAGTGTCACATAACCAAAATTAACAGTATTATCTTCATCATCATTAAATTTAATGACCAGGTACAAGTTGTTTTTCACACATTAGGGGAATCATTTGAGTTCTGCGTTTCCTTTTCAATTTAAACTTAAACTTATTATTTACACAGTGGTAAGAAATATAACAGAAACCTTAACAAGATGGAACATACAGTAACAGAATTACAGTAAAATGAAAAGCTAAAGTTAATCTTCGCTTATTCTTTAACCTAAGAATTTAACTTTTTATTTATTATTAAAATATAATTTCTCCCTTAATATTGCATCATAATATTGTTTTTAATGCATTTACACAATGCATTATAAAACTATATATAGCAGCAGAACAATATTTAAACAAACAAACTGAATTTCCCTGATTTAAAGTAGAAGGTTGCACAAACGCTTGCTTGTGTTGGTGTGTTTATGATGATATAATCACAGCTCTTTCTTTACAAACGCTTTCCTGCTCTGGATTACTTTCAGTTGCATGTTATATGCCAGCCAAGACTGTATTTGTGTTTCCTTTGACAGCGTCTCCATGGAAATAATTGCGACAGAAATGCGACATATGCCAGCTGTCACTTGAAAAGGAGGTCAAAACAGATAAATATGCTTCTTTGAAGTTAGAGCTCATTAGACCAAGATGTTCTTAGATTGAAGAAAAAAGAAAAAAATCTGCTGTTTCTGAAAAGTGACCAATAAAGATGCTGTTGAAAGAAAAGACATTTGCACACATTTGCCATCACGAAAAATACAGAAATATTGGTGATAAGTTCCCGTAAAAACTCCAAGGAATTACTGTCACTTCTGAAAGCATTTTCCCTGTCAAACTGAGGGCGTATCGGGTTAATTCGGCAGCAGCCGGAGTTTACATCTCATGTCACACACCATCATTGTCTGTTCTGTGAAAACCTGCACAGCCATCAGAGTGTCACTTTCTAACTGCTCCCCACACAATGCAGCTCCACAGACAGGCTGTATTAAGATAATGAACATCCGCCTCCCCGAACACATATTTTGCTGATGCAAGCCAACTTGCCCAGCTCGCCTCGTCTCAACGGGCTTCGCTTGTCCCGCTCCAACCAGAACTCTGGCTTATGTTAGTGACATTCCTAAATGCCAACACGGTGCCATGGGAACATCAGGGGGAATAATGATGGAGTGCTCATGCCCGCAGGTCGCTGCAGTCACTCTCTCCCGGCACCAGATGGAGGGAATCAGATCCTGGACTAGTATGTGCATCACTTTCACTCTCTCTCTTTTCTTTCACCTCTTTCTCTTGTCTGCTCATTTCCCTCTGGAGCTGCGCAGTCATTAGCAGCTGCGCACGGCTGCCAAACTCTGCACTTCCTGCAGGAAATAACACCAGCTATGACAACATCCTTTAATGCACGTATGTCACAGCTAACAGGAAACGTTCTAACAACGTGGGATAATGTTCTACAAACATTAATTTGAGAACAGTTATCAAAAATGTTCTTGCAGTAACAGTTGTTACATTATACATAATATATATAATATTATTCGTGTTATAAAAAAGTCATTCTTAAATTTTTATAAACAAGCAATAACGTTAATACAAAAAAATTGCCATTTTGAACATTCCTAGAACATTCAAAATAACATTTTAACATTTTTAACTGACGTGATCAGTATCATATCACATTCAGTCATAAACAAACAGGCCATTGGCTCTTTTAAAAGTGGGGCGGGACTTTCTTTTCTGCTTTCTGGCTGATGTCACGACTCCTCCTCCAACCACATTCTTGCATGTAACTTTTCACAATCAAATCAATTTCCAATGAATCAAGTCCTGTCCTACTTTTCTTATTGAATATCCTCACCCTGAAATGCATCAGACTGCAGAAGTACAACATCTTGTGAACGGTGTTTTTTAAAGGGGTTTGGTGGCAACATTTTTGGCAGCTTTCTTCTGCTCACACATGCCAGAGCACAGCAACATGATCTGGGCACATGATGGGGGTGTGCGGGCTGTACCATCAGCATCCGCCTGGGGGTGGACATCACTGAGCCAGACAGACACAGCCTCCCCACGACGACACTTAGACCTCAGGGCCAAAAATCTGGCCCCAATCTGACTTCCACTATTAAACTCATGTGAGACACAGAGACTGTGTGTGAGACTCTGTAAATGCTGATCAAGCTCAGAGAACATTGAAGCTTTTTTTACAGACTAGATATAGTGTTCAGAAAAATATACGGCCCTCTCCTGAGTTCCTCTGTTTGTTTGTCACAAAGAATGCTTTAAACCTTCATGCTCAGTATGATATCAGACAAAATAACCCAAGTGAACACAAACTTCTGTTGAGTTATTACCTCATCATTTTAATGAAAAGGTATCAGACACTAGCTGGCTGTGTATAAAAAGGAAATTAACCCATTAACAACACATCAAACAACCCATTAACCACATTTAATTGATCATTGGATTCAATTACAGTAGAAACACTCAAGCTTGACTGTTATCAGTCTCGTTTAATCTAAACATGAACTCTACAGAATCTTACCAACAATGTCAAACAGACTAAAGTATCAGCAAGCAGTATATGCTACACAGTGATCAAAAGAACATTCCCAATGTGAACATAAAAGCTGTTTGGATTTGTCTGTCTGGAAAGAGTTACAAAGGCTGTGAGCCTCTGAGAAAACCAGCAATCAACAGCGAGAGAAATTATTCCAAACTGAAGAAAACATGAAACAATTTCCCCAGGAGTGAACAGCCTTCCAGAATTCCCACAAGAGCACAAGACGACTCAAGTCATGATACTATAGATGTCCAGTTACACTCGTAACTGAGCAATAAGAAAGAGATTGTGCAACAATGTATGATTTAAACCAGTGCTAATTAAGAGAAACATTTACAAAGAATCACAGTGATTTCCCACAATGAGATGATTCTATGATAGGGATTTAATAAAATACTATGAACAATAAAAGTGATGCCGGCCTTGACAAACCACTGATACAACAATGAAACTGTTCTGCTTTTATTCTCTATTAATGTGATGATTTTAGTTTGTCCTCTCTGACCTGAGCTAACAAACATCATTATTAAGTTGTGAGGCAGTAAATGAGATGCCCTGATTCTGGGACTTGTGTACATCAGTTTGTTTTGCTGACTGTTTGTGAGGCGTATCAGTTCATCAGAGACAGATCTCTAAAATATCTTCGTTACAACAAGACTCAAGATCACAAATCTAAATGCAAAAATAATGGGTCGCAGAATATATACAGAAAAATACGTCCCAGCTGCGTTTTATTGGTCCCATCTCAGAGCTACAGCAAACGCAGCAATGCAACGTTTCATGCAGAGCTTGCGGTGAGGGTTGCATTTCCAAACAACAGCATCTGGTTTATCGCAAAAGTCACAGTGGAATGCAACGCTGGCAAACGCGCATCACTCTTGCATCACTCTGAAGTGAACGTCAAGTGGAGGGTTTACACAATGCTGTCCCAACAGGTGCTCAGCTATAATGCTGAAGAAAGAGAGCCACTTAAAAAAAGACTGAATTGATCAATTTAATAATTAATAACATAAAAATGTAAATTATCAATCAAACGTTTTAGACACATCTAGAATTGTCAGAAAAATGCAGTTAAAAATTATAATAATAATATAAAATAATAATTAATAATCTAACTTTTGGTGTAACAGTCTTTCAGTAGAAAACTGGTTATTGATGCCTAATTGATTCTTATTTTTAATGGTGGTCTCAGTCATTCAAACATTATGTGGTGAGTGAAGTGGCAATACAGAACTGAACAGACACTAGAGAGAAATGCATTGTGGGATACGCACTTGTAAAATAGGTTGACCAGCAATTGTTTTAGCTTCTCTTTGTTTCACAACCTCAGTCACTATAAATTTAGAAATTAATCTGCAACAATTTAAGCATGAAAACCAACATTGAAAACGCAAGCATATCTCTGGCTATAAATACATTCTCAGTGTGCTTATGGAAATCAATGTTTATTATCCAGAGCAGTGATCCCTAAACACATCTGCATCGATTCTGTGTTTGAAATCACCCAACATAATGGAGTTAATACAAACCATTTATCATTGCAAGGTCTAATTCTGTTTCAAGATGTTTGTCTATCTGAGAAGTCTTATATTCGAGAATCAAATGGAAAGTTTTATTATAGCTACTATAATTAAAAAAAACCATCTTGTGTTTTTAAAAGGAAACTTTCAAAGCTACTTTGCTATAAGGATTTAAAATATCAGCTTCAATCAGGCCTGTGGATCTATCTCTGACTGCCCTGACCTTGCTTTTAGTCGACATGGAAAAAAAGAGACAGCAGTGAAATTTTCCGGACCAGCTGGCAATGAAGCCTGTCTACTGAAGCTGAATACATTTGTGGTCCCAACGGACCCCCTCCGTATTACGCTCCTGCCGCACTTTTCTAAGAACACTTGAAAAAGGGACAGACACACGGTGACACAAATAATGCTCCTGCTTTCTTTTGTTTTCTCTTTTGAAAGAGAGAGAAATATATTTGTTTCCACATAAATATTGAATATATTCCTGCAAAAATAATTCATACTCTGCAGGCGTAAACAACGTGGCATCTAACAGCGGAATGTGCGAGGAATCCGGAATAAACATGAAAAGAGAACGCAGGTAGTTTTAAACACAGACTCCTGGATTCAAATTAGTCTGGAAGAAAACACACCGACATCACAGAACACCAGCGCTGGAAATTTAACAGGAAAATTTAACAGGATGATATAGTCAGAGATCTGTAGCCATCCGCTCACTTTTTTAATGGTAGCCAAAACATTCATCATTGTTAAACTATTCTCTGAGGTGTAGCCAGGCAACATCTTCTGCAAGTTTTCACATTTAAACATCTAATTACCTTGGCAACAGTGCTGTGGGATGCATGAGTTGAAATTCTATATTTAAGCTGATTTTCAACACGCTGCCGGGAAAAACAAGAGCTTAATGCTGCCAGTGTCTCAGTCGGCCTTCAAGACAAAATACAATTACGACTTAGTGACCTGATAAATTGCTAAAGCAGACTGTTGTCTGAGCAGAGCTTCCTACAGCTCCCAGACCCAAATTAAACTCATTTCTCATTTAACCTGACATTGCATCATTTCCCTGAATCACAGTCTGAAAGCGACAAGGATATGAAGTCAATGGACATATTTATCATGATTTTGACTTAAATACACTTAAGTGAGAATATTCCCTTTTATTCCACTCAGATAAGTGCTTTAGAAGTTTACATTTCATTACGACCGCATGAGGTACTCGTTTAACTTTTAAATAAATCCAACAAAGCAGTCTGTAATCCCTGCTCCTGCCATAACAAATTGAGAGGTAATGAAGACCTTTTTCAAAGGAACTTTAATGGTAAAACTAGGATGATTCCCAAACAGCTACTATGTAACGATTAAGGAAAATCTTTACAGATAATGAAACGTCTGTGTTTTGGTGAACCTATCGCAAACATAAATGTCCAGGTCATATTTAAACCCAAAATCAAAAGAATTTTTAAAATGTAAATAATGAAAACAAAGCCTATTTTTATGTTTTCCATCCAAACTGTGATTTTTGCATCATAATTTCAATAAAGAAAAAGAAGGAATGGGGCTTTTATTGTCACCTCAATAATGTCAAAATGCAGATAATGTTAATGGCCATAAAACTGGCTTTCACTTCAAGCTGAATATAAATTCTTATGAGATTTTAGGCTGAAACATGACCAGGACATGTTCCCGACATCAGAGATCCACTCATAGTCCCTTTACTGCCCATTATAATAAACTGATCACAGAATCACTCTTGACTTCAAACTGTTGCTGTGATACATTATATGATGCTTTAAAGTGTCTGACCATGATGACCTCATTCCAAGTTTATGCAAGACTGCGGCGTGTGCAGCCTCATTAAACACGTTGTTGTCCTGTCCCGGGTCTTCAGCTAGGATGTACAGCTCACCTGCGTGGACGTCCGTCATGTTAGGCTGACAGTGGGCGGGGTCAAAGCCCACCCATAAAGTGTAGCGGAAGTCACAGGAGCGAATGGAGTAGCCCATAACGCGGATGTCAGGCAGGTCAGGCAGGTCCGAGTTCTCCTGGATGGAGTCGGAGGGTCGTGGGTACTGGCTGAAGGAATACCCCTCTCTGTTGAGCTCTCTCTCCGGGCTGCGGATGAGATAGGCCAGGCTGGAGCCCTCGGTGCACAGCTCCATCTGAAAGGAGTGAGAGGGGCAACGGCGTACAGGGCGAAGACCCGCCAGATTACACAGGGTGGGGAAAACATCAACCAGCTCCACCATACTCTCAACACCTTGACCTGAGAGAAGAGGAGAAAACTGATGGAAACCAACCTGATGCAATTTCTGTAACCATAGTAATAGTGACTTCTGTGATTGGACGATCACTGTCATACTAACTGTGGGAAGCGCAGTTCAGAAATTTGAGCACAGAACATAATAACATATAAAAATTAAGTTGACACTTAAAACCATTTTATAATTTTAAAGCTGCCATCTGTAACTTTTGTCTCTCTTTCTCTGTTTGAAACATAAAATTGCAGGTTACTTTACATACATATATTTACATTTTCTTTATATATGCTGAAGTTAAACGAAGCCAGACTGACATTTCTCAGGAAATCAGACCCTACAGATCAAATCATTATAATTTACTGTTGTGAATCGGGGGAGAAAAGTGTTTTTATCACTGATCTGTTATGCATTTGCTCAACAGCTGATTTTTTTGCAGCTTTAGGGTTAACAAGCTTAAGTTTGTGTTAAAAGGTTTACACATATTAATTAAAAACTATTTCACTTTGAAGAAAACAAATGGCATTTTTATCGTTCTATTGCTACATCATATGCTATAAAATATAAATAAACGTTTGAGTGTAAAAACCTCATAGCAGATTTAGCCACTATTCTGTTATGTTAATGGGGCCCAGTTAGAAACTTTCCATAAAATGTAGTGATATGGGAGCAGAAAATAGCGCAGTTCATTAGAGCAACAACAGGCAACAATGCAGATCCCACTGTGAGAGCAATAACTCGCAGGACTTATTAGCTTCTCTACGCTGTGACATTATCATTACACTCATTACTCCAGCTAGAGGTTTTCTGAAGATTACCACACACATGCGCTTGAGAGCTGAACGTGAGAACAGCACCAGACACACATACTCGGTCAAACAAAACAGAAATCAAAGCTCCAAATGGGCCGATACTTTAGCCATAACATCATTCCCAGAAAGCTGATAGGAAACGCTTGAGTGATTTCAGTAGGAGTCGCGCGTTCTCGCGTAGCATCCCGCGGTCTTCACGTGTTGACAGCTGCTCTGAGTAACATTACCTTTGCCAAACTGCACCCGTGTGCTCTGGAACACATCGATGAAAGGGAATGTTTTCTCTCCAGGCGGGGGTAAAGGTGAGGTCACACCTGGCTTAAACACGATCAATGGCACGCGGGTGGCCACATCAAAGTTGCTGTATTTGGCCCACTCGCCATGTTCTCCTAATGACCAACCTGAGAGATAGAGAGAGAGAGAGATAAAGAGAGAGAGAGAGAGAGACAGAGAGAGACTTAACCACGAGAAGCTATTCAAACTCACACAGAATGACCATTTCAAACCGTCTTTGCTGACAAAGTGTTTCTCTCCATTTGAAGCATAAGAGCAACAAACTGGTATAAAAACAGGGTCGTGTGCAGGGCAGCGACTCAGAACTGAACTGAGAACAACTTTAAATTCAGATTCAATAC
>JAZGTK010008905.1:0-17796 GCA_036877625.1 Ambastaia sidthimunki | reverse complement strand
AGTGTAGAGAGAGAGAGAGAGAGAGAGAGAGAGAGAGAGAGAGGAGGTTGAGCAAGCAAATGAGTGAGCATGAAAGAGAGAGAGGCAGCGCACGAATGCAACAGAGTAGCAGAGGAGAGAGAGAGAGAAAGAGAGAGAGAGAGAGAGAGGGAGAGAGAGAGAGGGAGAGAGAGAGAGGTGAATACTAGGCTTTACGGTTGTTCCGTCGCAAGCTGCATGCGATATGTCAGGACTGCTGCAAAGAAGATGCTGCTTTTTTCTTTTTTCAGCTGCTTTTGGTCGCGTTGGTTTCTTCATTTCAGCGCAGCTCAGAGGTAACTGAGATCTTTAAATTTGGATCATTACTCTTGAGACAGATCTGAATGTCCACGTAACTTCATTGTGGAGAGATTTGACATTTTTTTGGTGTTTTGTTTACAGTACGCATTTGATTTTGAGAGCTAGACTTTAGGACTGTGGACTTCAGGAAATGCAAGAAACATGCCTTTGTTTGCAAACTACAAAGTTCTGAAAAACATTTTAGTGTGAAAATAACAAAATAAGTTGCATAATATATTTTGGTGTAGAATTGCATTAGTGGATTTTTTCAGTAAAACAGAACTTGCTGTTCGTCTTCTGCAATGCATTCCTGCGTGTGGTGCAGGAGGTGTGGAGTAATGCGATATTGATTTTTGATTGCGGGAGCATGTTGTTCTGTATATGCATTGTGTTGGGACTGGGTTGGGTCACCTGTCCTCTGCTAGAACTCTGTTTTGTCCTCCTACAAAAAGTTTAGTTCTGTGTTTTTTTTATCGAGAGGATATTCAATCATACAGAGATGCATTTGGATGCATCTCTTGCATTGGTTTACAACTAGAAGAAAACACATTATTATTGATTATTTGTTGCTTATTGATTGCTGTTTATTGAAAGCAAATGAGTCACTTATAAGAATGAGTCTTTGCATTGTTATTAAGCAATGATGGTTTAGCTCTACAGCTAAACAATTTCATTAGCTTTTCTGTATTGCATACACAGACATTACATTTACAACATAGACAACGTTACATTTTTACATTTTTGATGAAGCTCAAAGAATATCTTTGGTAAAAAAAAAGAATATTGTCTTGCGTAATAATTTTGGTTTTTAAATGAGATAAAAATAAAAAGAACAGTGAAACAGGTTTATTTAAAATGTGTCTGATGTTAACAATGTCCTGCAGTGCTCCTGCAGTCAGAATCGCTCTGTATTTAAGATGTTGTTGTGTTGTTTTGTGACAGGTGCATGAAGAGACGTCCACGCGAGGAGACGTGTGATTCACCTTCTTAAAACCTTCTCTGCTGCTCAAACTGCTGAAGGAGAAATCTAACAGTCAAATCATGACGGCAGCACAAAAACACAGATCAAATGCAGCAGAAGAAAACAGTCTTTTACTTCAGAAACAATCGTGACAGACCAATCAAAATTTGAAACGGCTCAGTGCTGCAACAGATCAGTGTTCTCTGCAGGCAATGGCCAGGAGGGTTAACCCTTCACATGACTCAACTGCTCTGCAGATGCAGTGAGCAGCAGATTGGTCAATGTTCATGTGTTTTTTCAGGATCATTTTTGATAAGTGGAGAGCTGATTCAGGTGGCTTTGACATTTCAACAGCTGTACATTTTGTAACCTTTGTCATTAATGATGAAAACGTTCACCTCTTTCCATTTATCTCTCAGGATTTGTTCCTAGCAGGATAAATGGACAGACAAGCTGACAGAACCAACTAAACTGGCTGCTGAGACCCTCAGCTCGGATGTTACGTTGGGAAATAGCTTTTTTAATGCAAGAAGGTTCAGATAAACACCTCAGGGTTGCCAGGCATTCTGCATTGATTTAAATAACAAATTTTAGCTACCAACATAAAGATGGCTGCAGGAGTGGCAACATGGCTGCCCTTTGCCAGGGCGGCGGCTGTCGGCTGGCTTCCTCTGGCCAAGAAAACCATGCCCAAACCACCGGTGGACAAAAAGAGTCGAAACGACGAGATTCTGTTTGTAAATGTGAGCGGGCTTCGCTTTCAGACGTGGAAGAACACACTGGACCGCTATCCTGACACTCTGCTTGGAAGCTCAGAAAAGGAGTTTTTCTACAACGAGGACACTCAGGAATATTTCTTTGACAGGGACCCGGAGATGTTTCGCCACATATTGAACTTCTACCGCACGGGCAAGTTGCATTACCCTCGACAGGAGTGCATTCAGGCCTTTGACGAGGAGCTGGCGTTTTATGGCATCGTGCCGGACATTATCGGAGACTGCTGCATGGAAGAGTACAGGGACAGAAAGAAGGAAAACCAGGAACGTCTGGCGGAGGACACGGAAGCCGAGATGGCGACGGATGCCCCCTTACCCCCACACAGCACCCATCGAGAACGTTTATGGCGTGCCTTTGAGAACCCCCACACGAGCACCATGGCTCTAGTTTTCTACTACGTCACGGGTTTTTTCATCGCCGTTTCGGTCATTGCAAACGTGGTGGAAACCGTTCCTTGTCGGCCCCCTAAAGGCAGCAAGAAAGATTTACCGTGTGGTGATAAGTACTCGCTGGCGTTCTTCTGCATGGACACGGCTTGCGTGCTCATCTTCACCTTTGAGTATCTGATGAGGCTGTTCGCCGCGCCCAGTCGCTGTAAGTTCATGCGCTCCGTCATGAGCGTCATCGACGTGGTCGCCATCATGCCCTATTACATCGGCCTGGTGATGCCTGAGAACGAGGACGTGAGCGGAGCCTTCGTCACGCTGAGGGTCTTCCGCGTCTTCCGCATCTTCAAGTTCTCGCGTCACTCTCAGGGTTTGAGGATCTTGGGCTATACGCTGAAGAGCTGCGCGTCTGAGCTGGGCTTCCTCCTGTTCTCCCTCACCATGGCCATCATCATATTTGCAACGGTCATGTTCTACGCTGAGAAAGGCACCAAGGGAACCAACTTCACCAGCATCCCAGCCTCCTTCTGGTACACCATCGTCACCATGACAACGCTTGGGTAAGTCCATTCCGTTTCTATGTGCAGCTTGATGGTTTAAATATGCAACAGTGAGGTCTTCTGTACAGTGAAATGTTTTCTGAGTGTTTTTTTGATGTTTATTAGGTTGGCAGTTTCATGGTGGCATTTAATAGAAAATGAGATCCATTAAGAATTCTGGAACTTATGGTTCTTATGATGTGATGTTTTGTGATAGTTGAGCATGAGTCTCTGTTTGTCCTGAGCAGTGTCGATGCCAAATTATTTGTCTTATATATTTGTAAATATTTATGTTCAATGTGACATAGTGACTGTAATTTGTTTGCAGATTGTGATGAATTTTAGAAATTTAAAAATCAAGTTCTGCGTCCCTCAGAGTGATGGAGGTAGAGTGGGACTTTGTCACTATGTATGAGAGGAGGAAGAGGAGGATGGATGAAGATTACTCATCTTCTGTGTGCCTGTGGTTCCTTGTAACTTTTTTCTGAAGTATTTTGCAGTTTTGCAGCCAAATATGGTGTTTGTTGTGTTGTTGTGTAGAAAAACACCCACACAGATGTATGTGATGCAATTCATGTTACAGAACAATTAGATAACAACTGTTATCCTCAAACTATTTAGATGTTAGACAGTTTTATGATGTAAAGTACATTGTTTTTAACTCTTTATTTATCGTGAAGTGTGTCATTTGAGTAAAAATATACTTACAAAAAAAACAGACCTGTATAATATTTGAAGTATATTTTAAATGTTTTCCTATCCCAGCTTAATATAAAAAGTCTCTTTATGTTAGTTTGGGATAGGAAACAATTATTTTTATAGTGAAAGAATCTTTATTAACACAAAATTAGACCAAAAATGGCAGAAAATCCAGCATTAAAACCGGTGCCGCTCTCTAAAGCCTGCAGTGCAGTGCGGTCATGAGAACAGTGTAGCGTACTAATCTTTGAAATATCAGACTGTATACTGTTTTGTGTACTATTTATAGAAAATGGCAGACAGTGTCTATTACACACTGTGCCTGTGCTAGTATTCTGATCCAAATATAGTCCGACTCATTCATAGATTTACTCATATTAGCTCCTACTGTGTCACATCTGAGACCTGGATGCATGAACTTAAAGTTAGATGTCTCTTTTCTTTCTGGCCAGTGGTTGAGCAGTGATGGTGTGTGGATAACACTGGACACATTTGTGTGTCAGATTCACTGTAGTGTTAAAGACTATAATCAGTTTTCAAACCGAGTCTTTCTTTGTAAATGTGGGAGAATAGAAACATATGTGTGATAATATTTCAGTGAATCGTGCTGACGTCAGCAGTGAAGTGTGTGTATTCCAGCAGTCTGAAGCAACATGATAAGTGCTCGTGTGTAACACGTGTGCATGTCTGTGTAAATCACCTGTTATCAGGTGTGCAGCCATCTTTCTGCAGACTGGTGCTCACTGTAAGAGGAAGATAAGACATGCTGTTACCTCTGTGTGTTTAATATGTGCACTCTATGTCTCAGCTGGTTCTCCTAGACAGGAAACAGTGTGAGGTGTTAGTATGAAGCCATCTCAGATGTTTCTCTTGAGAAGATTCCAGTAATCTCAGTGTTTCTCCTCTTGATTTAAGACGAGACAGTCAACTCATACATGTCTCATCAAATTCTCCTAAGATCAAATTATCTGAGATATGCCATCCACATTAATATTACGGCTTTAAATACTGCTGTTTAAATACAACTGTCTCATGTGGCCGTGTCATGTTTTTGTATATCATCTCAAGAATTATAGGAGAAACATCTGAGACGACTGATTGGTGTTTGTCATGTGAAGTCTGAGGAATACATCTGTGATTCTATTCAACAACCTTAAAACCCAATCAGTGACTTTCTGCCCTCAAACTAATGACTTTAACATAGAGTCAACCCTGATTCCCATGTTGCCTCTCGGGATAATCCAGTCTGGAAATGCTCATGTTGGAACAACCAAGGAAACGTTCAATATTCAATTTCAGCAGAACAGCTCCTCCTGTTTGTGTTTATATGTTCATTTATGTTGCAAACAGAGGTCCATGAACTGTTTATATACGTATAACCACATTTTCCCAAATATAATTATGTATTTCTGTGGTTTTAAAAAAACCAGGTAATGTCGTCTGCCGATTACATACATGTAAACGTGTTCAGACTGCGAGTGTGCAGTGTTTATATAATCCTCAGAAGCTTTTGTAGTAGCAACCTGATACTTTGTAAACATAATCTTATTTCCTTGTGGAAGTTGTGTGATTCAGCCAATCAGGTTAGAGCTTGCCAGGAAGTATTTTTAATGTTGTTAGCAGTGTACGTGAGACGCTCGGTGAATAACTGGTTCATTATTATTGTCTGATTGACCAGCTTTGCTGTGTTGATAAGCGGTCAGCTCTCTTACTGAGCGTGAGTAGCAGACACAGATCGAGAGGAAGTGAAAACTAGAGACTTCCTGTAGAGGCACAATTCAATTGGCAGTTTTGTGGCGACAGCTGAGTGGAATTACCAGAACTTAAATCCATCATTTCTTTCCCTCTCCTTTGATCTTGACAGGACAGCGTCTCCAGCACCAGCCACTGAATTAAGCTGTCTGCTTTAATCTATTTAGATTCAGTGTGAAATATTTCATGTGCTCTCCCAGTTATTATTTAATATGACCCAACAGAAGCTGCTCAAAGCAAAAGAGGTTTTATTACCTGACATTCATTTCAAGAATAAAAAACAATAAAGCATCAGATTTTTGGTACTTTCTGTAAGGGTTTTTTTTGTTTATTTTTATTCTGTTTCTATTATACAAATTAGATGTTTATGTTGTTATAGTATTGATTCAAATCTTTGTTTTTATAGCTTATATTTTGCACATTTGAATGAGATCATCAGGATAATAAAATTTGCAACCGGACGAAACTTGTTGTCCGGTTGCATCACAGTGGCTGGAGTTCACTCTCCATCTGCTGTTGGTTATATAAGCGTCTTGTGAGAAAACATCTCGCTTGAACAATGTAAGACCTGCGGGAGTTCATAGCAGCCGCGCTAAAGCGCTAATGTCTGACAGAAACCCCTCAACTTATCACTTCACTGAAGTTATCAAGCTGCTGATGCGACCTGAGCTGTTATTCTGTTTATTTATTCATTTTTTTCATCTTTAGACTCATAACCTGTCAGAATTATTTTAGTAATTTAATGTGATTCTGGTCTCATGCTAGAGGAAGTGGCCACCACATGCTTCTTGAATGTTTTATCGTGTAAATAAAATAAAACCAGCACTCGGTTGTTTGCTGTGGTGAGTGTTTCTCTTTGTGAGTGTTTAAACTATTTTATGTTCTGGTCTTTTGTTGCCTCGCTGTGTTTATCAAGGTCGAAGAATGAAGGAGATTTTTCTGAGTAATGCAGCTGTATTTAATGCAGCATCATCAGCGTGTTCAGGTTCTTCTGAAACAGTTTGGCCTGCATGCACCCTCACCCCATCCCGAAATCATTGTAGCAGTTCAGTCAGGTGACCCCTGGCTGTGACCTTCTGTGCGCACCAGCCTGACACATTCATGGAGAAAATGACAGAGCTGACATCATTTCCTGTCATTTCCTTTATATCAAGCGTAAAGTCAAACCTCAAAGTTTCTCAAAGTCATTTCTTCTCATCCCAGAGAGCATAATCGCCTGCATGAGTGGAGAGTCTTTCATTCACCAGCGCTGCTCTTCTGACAGTAATAAAGATGAATGGTAGCTGTGAAACTGTTCTTTGAATGGTTGTGTGATGGGCTGGAATGTGTTTCTGTGCAGTGAGCTGATGGCTTTAAATAAAACCATTCATGCGTGTTCTGGACCTGCATGTAGCCAACATATAAGAAGAATCTCACAGCTCACATTAGCTATTTTTATTATGAGTGTTTGATATAAACTTTCTTTACAGTAAATGGCCATGTATACTTTAGTAAACAAATTGTGTTCTCTGTTAGTGAAGGTTTCTTGCACCTAAATATGTAGACCTACGTCTACATATTTTTCTTTCTTTCTTTACAATTAAATAGGCGGCCCAGTTTAATTCTAATTTAATCCTTTAATCATAATGATCTGACTTTTAGTCCTATCTTCACATAGTAGATGTTGAGAGCTGTAAAGATGTTCAGAGCTGTATGTAAGTAAAGGTTAGGCTGTTGTTGTTCTGTGTGTGATCTTGGCTGATAAACTGACACTTACAGTTTAAAGTTCAGTGAAACACGCAGCCGTCTGAAGCTACAGGACTGAAATATTGTTCCAGCAGGACAGATGGTGTAAACACTCAGACTCCATTCCCATCTCCTGCCATTTTTATGCTTTTCCCATTAATAAATCATCAGCAAATATTACACATTATAGCACTAAGAGGCAGCTTTGTATTAGATTCTAGTGTTAAGGCAGTGGTCACCTCCAATTGCATTGTACAGTAGATCTTTTGACTTATGAGTTTGCCAGAGGTTCCTCTAAGAGCCTTTCAGTCAAAGATTCTAAAAAAACCCTTTTCTATCTTCTTTTTAATTTATAGAACCTTTCTCCAGTATAAAGAACTTTTTGTACAATTGGAAGGTTTTGTGGACTTTAAATGTTCTTCATGGAACCATACAGCCTGACAAGGAACATTTAGGAAGTTTTAAGAGTGTAAGCCACAGATGAGTATTTTAAGACAGTCTCAGATAAAGTCAGCACTGTTGGCGGTGAGAAGGTTTAAAACAGATACTCTTTATTTGATTAGTTGCATTGTTTTTCATCTCCTTCAGTTCAGTGTTTCTCTTGCTGGAACACTGGGCAGCTCTTCAATAAAAGGAGACTTTTTCCAGTCAGTTAAATTTATGAGCGTTATCTTATTACAGATGGATAAACTGATTCTGAGGAGGAGATGAGAAGAACAGTTGAGCTAAAACACTGAACCCATCAGCTTGGCCAACTTTACAGCTTTCATTGTGGTTGGGAAATTTGTTCATTTGCAACATCATCAATGAAATCTTTGGATCTCTAAATGAGCTGAAAGAGACTCTTCAAATAGTTAATATCCAGCAGTATATTCTGTAACTTAGTGAAATATAAATGCTAGTTATGACTCAACGCTGCACCTGTATCTCTTTGGTTATGGGGTTTGGTTATATTGCCACAAAACATGCAAACCCAATACTGGAGGGTTTTGCTTTCCATACAGAATAAACTACCGTTCTTTGGATGCTTCTTAGTTTATGTGACTGGGTGGTCCATTTAACCTGTGGACGTCCTGTCAACACACTGGCCAGAGGTTTTCCTTGTAAGGAGGCCTGATGGAGATCAACTCTATTATTAGCCCTGTTTGTTTAACATGAACGTTTTGCTACAGTAAGGAAACAGTACAACAGAAGACAGATGTTCAGTTGTGTCTGTCGGGAATGTGAGAAACAGGAGATTGTAAGTTACTGTAAGTTATTGTTTATCGTTAACAGAATAAAAAAGATCCTGAGGGTGATTCATCTGTGTTGATCTGAATGGTCTCTGAAGGTGTATTGATGTGACCAGAGAAGGAGCTAAATAAACGCTATAAATAGCTTTAATTTCTGTTGTTCTTGTGAAGAGACTTTGTTTCAGAGCAAATTTTCTCAAGCGTATCAGAGATTGACTGTTGCTGTCAATTTAGCTGGAGTCACACGAGGCAGGAAAATGAGTCAAAAATCTATAGCTGACATTTCCATATAACCAGATCCCACCCACGTAGTGTTTATCTCTCATCCTCTTCCAGTCTTCTGATATTCCCTTTTGCACCGACATAACTGTAATTTCTTAAAACTATATTTAATTTCTGGTTTTAACCCTGTTTTCATTGCTGTATTGACTTTATTGTACCTGAAGTGTCTTCATTATAAATGGGCCCTGTGGTCTGTTTGACCTTCTTTGTTCTCTGTAAATGTGGCCAGAAAAAGAGCTACAGACAGAATCTAAAATTAATGTTTTGCCACAGATGCCAAAAACAAGTGGATTATGAAAATAAAGGACCATGAATTATTTTGTTAAAAATATGTAGTTTGATCTCTGACAATATGTTCTTTAAACATTTTCATTGCATTTCTGTGTGAAGCAGCACGTCTGTGATTCACAGCAAGTCATTGTGTGAATCATATGATATGAGTAAAATGGATGTTGATGTTTTGGATAATAATTCCATGTTTAGACATCCTCAGTTAACTTGTGTTGCTATGTTTTCTTCTATCTTGGTGCTTTCAGAATCTAAAGTTCTTCCAACATTGTCTCCTGCACATATAAAACTTCCTGCAGAAAATCCTTCCTCTGGTTTTCCTGCAGTAGCTGCAGTGGATTCTGGGTTGGATTGGGCTCAGATAATGACTTCAGCTCCTGTTTCCCCAGCTTGCCGTTCAGCTCCTCAGTGTCTGTTACTGAGCAGAGGTCAGTTGTAGCTGAGGGGGTCTTCCAAGACCACCAGAGCAGGAGGTTAAGTGAGGGTGAGATCCCTGATGGCTGTATTCAGAGTCTCAGGCTGAACTCAACCTGCTCAGTTTTGATCATATACTGTTTTTGTGTAATGTAGTGTCTTTTGTAGGTTTTTGCAATATAATTTCAGGCCAACTTTCAAAAATATACAGGATTTACTCTAAAATGACACACACACACATCCTGAGGGTAGTTTTTAAAATTCTCCCACCTAAAGGTCAGACAGAAATTGCAGCGTGTACTTAAAAAGAGTGTCTTTTAAATCTGTGAATCAACCTTTTAAAAACATTTAAAAATGGTTAATCAGTTTAGTTTTCAGTTAATTTTTAAAAAAGAAAAAACAAAAATTAATGTGAGTGCATGTTTTATAAATTTATGTGGATGACATTCTGCTATTCCTGAATATAAATGCATTTTATTTAAGCTGTGTATCACGCACAGAATTAATATTTATTAAACATGATGTTTTGGTTGGTGTGAGCTACATTTATTTTATTTATGGGGCTGTGAGATGGTACATAAAAAGCAAACATTATTTGGCTGTTGAACATAAATTGCATAGTAATTCTTTGGAAATATTTATGACTTATTCTGAGTAATGAAAATCAAGCCGTATCTTTTACAGCAGAAGATATTGTGTGGTGTATGCATTATAAAAGCTCCTATTCACTCCTACACCATCACAGAGAGCTGCAGGTATTATAAACAACACATCTGATAGCCGCTTTACACCAGTCAGGTGTCTGAGCCCTATAGCAGGACGATGTAATTAAAACATTACATTAACTTCAGCATCATGTTGCACGGCAATCCATTCTTTGTAACGTATGTAAATTGACCTTCCCTCCAAATAGCTCATTGATGTGGTCCCACTGCAGCTACTCCGGTCCTCGGTTCCGGGCCGATAGCCAGGCAGTCGAGATGGTCTTGGGTTGCATTTGGCCTCCTAAACAGGGGAACCTTGAAGGTCAGGTCTTGTTTGCTGCACAAACATGGTCCAGCGATCTGCAGTGTGTTATCTATTATTAATGATGAGTGGCTCGCAAACAATATTCATTGAAGCTGTAAAAATGCAGAAGAGTTGTTTAGAGGAGGAGTGATTACTGGTAACTCACAGGAAGAAAATATTTTTGTCTTGTCATCTGCATGACTTTCTGTTCTGAACAAACCAGGCGGGTTTACTGTAGCTCAACTGGTAGAGCATTGTGTTAGCAGCCCAAAGGTTGATAAAATGTACCTTGAATCTTTAAGCATTTGCCAAATGAATAAATGTAACTGCTGCCTGTTGAGGCAAAACGAGCACAAAGCAACTAGCCAAACTGCTTCATAAACGTTCATTTTCTGCAGTTGTGAAGATCTTCTGAAAGGTTCATTTGTGATGTGTGCAGTAGATGAGAAGTGAGTTCAGTTGCCTAGGCTGCAGTGAGGATGGTAAATATAGCTCTCGGTCCAGCAGAGATGACACCTGACCCAAACTCCAGGCTGATCAAACTCAGTGTTGCTGAGCAGCTCTGTGTAGTCGGTAACTGAGTGTTAACAGTGAGTGTTAATAGTGAGTGTTAACAGTGAATGTTAACAGTGAGGGTTAACAGTGGCTTTTCACACCAGCAAGGCAAAAAAAAGAAACCCAAAGCGAGGCGAGAAAACGGGATTTAACGTGATCTCTTCAGGGTGTTTATTTCCTGACACAGTCAGCTGGTGAAATCCACAGTTTGATTTGCTTTCTTCTGAAGCCAGAATCTCAAATGAAAGTGCCAAATAATCGCATGCTTATAAGATCTTTTAGAGCAGTGATGATGTTTTTACATGTTAGCATGTGTTGATCTTCTGTATATATTCTCATGATGTGTGTGTTAGTGAACGTGGGTGTTTTTCAGATGGATTGTGTGAGGATGTGCAGTAATCTGAGGCTTACTGATGGCTTTGATGTTGTAGGGTGTTTGTTAAGGCATCAGTATGACCGTTACTTATGTTATGAATAAGAATAAATATTATTATTTGTGACTTCTTGTGTGTGACCATAAAACAGATGAAAAATCATGTAGATGAAAAACAGATGAAAAATCATTTGAACTGAATGAGGGGTGGGATTTTTGAGCCTAGCAATGCCTTAGCAACTGGCCCTGGTAACTCCCACAACACAATTTTGTCCCACAACATTGTGGAAATGTCAGAAGTTTTCAGATTTTCTTCAGACATTGTATAGACATTTGCTTAAGACTAAGTAACTC
Source organism: Ambastaia sidthimunki (assembly GCA_036877625.1). Taxonomy (NCBI): domain Eukaryota; kingdom Metazoa; phylum Chordata; class Actinopteri; order Cypriniformes; family Botiidae; genus Ambastaia; species Ambastaia sidthimunki. The sequence goes on along the minus strand of JAZGTK010008905.1, from coordinate 6,133 downwards.
AAAGCCTCTGATCATGTTTGATTTCAGAAGTCTAAGCAGGGAAGGGCTTGATTTGGATTGATGTATTTCTTGTTGTTTGTGTCTTTGGACTTTTTTTTATATCCACTTTAAGCCGTTCTGGGTTTAGGAATGGAAGCGGTTAGGATCTCTGTAATGAATTGACTGTGTCTCTGGAGATAAAGGCTGTTTTTTGTGGATGATTTGTTTTAGATAATGAAAATGACAGGAAATGGCTGACAGTGTTTTTCTTTTATGTTTGTCATTATCTGAAGATCTGGCTTTGAGAGTTACTTCTCCTTCAGACACAGATTTAAACATCTTCCTCCCACACAGAACACAGTAAAACACATTACTGAACACAGTGATTACTGAACACAGCGATTACTGAACACAGTGATTACTGAACACAGCGGTTACTGAACACAGTGGTTACTGAACACAGCGGTTACTGAACACAGCGATTACTGAACACAGCGATTACTGAACACAGCGATTACTGAACACAGCGATTACTGAACACAGTTATTACTTATATTCAGTGGCATCATAATAATGATTATAATAAACCTAAATGACATTCTGTACAATATGAGCTTGTCTGCTGTGGAATGTTTTAAGAACATTACATAATTGAAAAATGTTTAAATTATGTTCTTATAACCCACCAACAACATTAATACAATGTTTAAAAACTGGACAATTTGAATGTCTCATGATCTTTTGATTTGAGGATATTTTTAACTTTTTTAAAAAAAAACAAAGTTTACTCTAAAAGTGGTTTTAGTTGGACCACATTCATGAAAGCGTTTTCAAGACTGAAGCAAAAAAAGCACGATGACTTACGACGTTTTGATGTGTTTAACATTTATTTCTTTCTCTGTATAACTCTCAGAACTCTTTTTGTGTTATTTAATATTTTTGACAACTTGAGTTTTCTATCATTTGAAAATGTTTTTAAACTTTTGACTTACACATTTGTACAATATTCATTATTTATGATTCAGTGGTTCTGATAACACACTGGGTTCCTGGAATGATGGTAGTTTTTTTCTCTGGAATATATTTACTGTTGCAGCCGTATAGGGTAATTAATACTATAGGGTAATTAATACTATGGGGTAATTAATACTATAGGGTAATTAATCATACAGACCACAGGCACACGATACAGCTCAGAGCAAAAGATCATCTCATGTTCATCTGAGCGACGTGCAGATCTGTCACAACAGTTAGTGATACACCGAGTGTTCAGCTCCCGGTGACCAGGTGTTGCTAAGCAGAGATGATGAATGATGTCAGCACACACCATGTGGAATCTTCAACACCTCATTTAGTTGCCCATATATAATGGAATCAGTAATTACTTAAATGTGATTAAATCTAATTATTGGAGAGGTCAGCTTTCCAATGGGAACATTTTTTGGACACGTCGTTGGTTTTGGTGTGAGTCTGTCAGTTCAGAAAGACTCGCGTTCATGATGGGAACTGTCAGATGTCAGTGTCCGGGTCAAAACAGGTTTAGCTGAGGCGTGACAGCTGATGTTTTGAGGTGCGCTGAATGAGGGTTTCTGAGTTTACAGTACACACACGGGCAAACGCTGAGTTTGTAATTGTGGGCAGCCGCCTCGTGCATATTTGATGTGCTTTAAAAATGTCTGTGTTGAGCTAACATGATCTGTGCTTTGTGAACACTGGCGTTGTCTTGCTTAGCAGAACTTGTTGAGCATCACTTGATGTTTGTGTATTGGCTATTCAATCAAAACATTGACAACACGTCAAAAAGACTGAATGACCAGGTTAATATTTGTGTTACAGTGAAAGTAAATGTTGACCTCCGCTATCAAACAGCGTTTCAGTCAAGCAAGATTTCAGTCGCACAGTGATCAGAAGACTTAAAATATAATGCATTAGTCATATAGACAGATTTATGCTGCTTTCTGTGGTTTTTGGACCTCTGCTCATTGTGTGTAGTAGAGAAATGTGAGGGTTATTTACAGCTGCATTTGTTTCTGTTCTGTTACAGCTGTAAAATCAATCAGACGTTTGGATATTTTGAGACTCACACACACACATCAGCTTCAGCAGGGATGTGAAGGAATGATGAGGGTTGTAAAAGGAGAGAGAGAGATTGATGGCCAGTGAAATGCACAATACTGAAGCGGAGCTGAAAGATATAAAGTGTTTCCCCAGTGTAATCTGTGCTCAAGCCTTTACTGATGAAAACACCGTTCAACAGTTAACCCTTGACCTGCCACTGCTTGCCTGCAATAGGTCTGAACTTCTCTGTGGCATGTTGAGAATAGCATACTGTTCTTAACTATTCCCATAGAATATATCAGTGTTGCCTTTATATTCCCTATATATGTCCATATCCCCTAAATGTTCCCCATATATTCCCTATTTTCCCAGTATTGTTATGTGTGTATGTGTGTGTGTATCAGATTTGCAGAACAAAAATAGACTGAGAGATGTATTTTGGACTCTCTAAAGTTTGCTGTCTATTATGGGAAAATGGATTGTGGGCTGTCCTTACCTGTTATTTTCAGAGTGATTTTTCTTGCTGATGTAGCAGTTTTACTGATCTGTGTTCAGACCAGACGTGAACTCTGTAAATGTGAATAGATTGTTTTTCTTCTCTGAACTGCTGATGGTTTATCTCTGTTTAATAGCTCGACAGCATTTTGAAGCAACATTACAAATAGCGAAATTAACAGTTAATGTATTGTTGTCATAAAAATCTATATCTTTCTCTGCCCTCGGCGCCATCTGCAGATTACTGACTTGACTCCTTCATTCGGACATTTTCTCTGAAACGAGATTAGACACCGAGCTGATGTGCATTTGTGTGTCCGGAGGTGCCAACAAAATTGCTGGAGAGGATTGTGCAGAAAGTATTAATGGGAAAGAAGTGTGTTAAAAAATGTGTTAGTGTGTGTGTTTTTGTGTGTGTGTGTGTGTTTGTGTGTGTGGTGTGTGTGTGTGCTTTAGGTAGAGAGCTTGTGAGACACAGATCAACTCAAAAGCTCATTGCAATTATGTTGTATTCTGCTATAATAAACGGGTAATGTTTACAAAACAGATCCTGAGCAAGATGGTGATCATTAAATCACTGGAATTGTAGTTACACAGTCTCTCTCTCTCTCTCTCTCTCTCTCTCATGATGATGGAAACACACACTGCGTCTGACTCATGTTGGGTTCTTGCAGGTATGGAGACATGGTTCCAAACACCATCGCTGGGAAGATCTTCGGCTCTATCTGCTCTCTCAGTGGTGTGCTGGTTATCGCACTTCCTGTTCCTGTTATTGTGTCCAACTTCAGCCGGATCTACCACCAGAACCAGAGAGCCGACAAGATGCGAGCCCAGCAGGTACTACAGAACCGTTCATTCCAGTCCAGATCCGTTCTGCACTGACGGTGTTTGTCTTTTGTCTTCAATTATTGCATTATCTTATGTAGATAAGGGACCTCCATGATCATTTAAAATGATTCTGTGCTTATGGAAAACACTATTTTTGCTGGTTATTTTAAGCTATTTGTCTTACGCTAACTTTTTTTAATCAGTATTTAATCAGTAAGTTGTAAAAATGTAAGTTTGAGTTCAGTGAATTATTTAACTTTTTGAAAACAATCATTTTCCGTTTACAACATGAACTGATATGACTGTAAACTGCTTGTAGAATCTATGGCTGACATCTTTACAGTTGTGCTGATACAATCGACTCTCTCTGCTGTTTCACAGAAAGTGCGACTTGCCAGAATTCGATTGGCTAAGAAGGGAACCACCAATGCATTTCTGCAGTATAAAGTAGACGGAGGATTTCAGGTGATCTGCATATATATGTGACAAACAAGCTAAACCTTCTGTCACCATTTACTCACCCTGATGTCACATGAGTGTGACATGAGTATAAATCTTTATAGATTAAAGAGTTACTGGAATGCTTACAAAAGCAAGCATCATTTTCAGCTAAAATGCTTTAAAATGGTTTAAAAAGAAAAGTCTGTAAAATTACCCAAGCAACAAACCAGAACAGCTTTGTGACGTCCCTATCAGTGCTGAAAGTCAGTGAGTGATGGTTTAACAAATCTCTCCTGTTCAGTGTTCAGCAGAGGGCCATCACAGCCTGTGGATTTCATCTGTTTATTTAGGATTTATTAGCCAAGTACCTGCAATTGGGTGGCAAAACAATTCACTTTGTGTCTCTGGTCAGACAGGAAATAGATTATGACAAATGGAGATACTTTAGTTTTGTTATTTGGCTTTGTACAGACGGAGATATTGCATTCAGCGTTTTGCTCTGTGGTTGTTGTATGTCAGGATAACAGTGTGTTCTTTACTGAAACAGAATTTGTTTGCTCACACATTAGAACTTCTGGGAATTTCTAAATGTGTTTTCCGGGACACTTTTGCTGTTGGATTATATGGTAGTGAAATGCTTTCTATTATGTTAGTTGTTGCGTCTGCCTCAGTAGATTCCGGAACATTCTGATGGATCCATTTAAGGGATTTTGGGTTTGGATTGAGAGGTGTTGATTTTTCATCAGAGAACTGGAATTGCTTTTCGCTCCCACTCACATCCTACATGCTGAAACTTTCTCAGATGTTTCTAAACCACTTTACAAATAAAGATCCAGAGCTTCTGTCTGGAATGACTTTCAGTTTAGCAAAAACAACCCTAATTGTTCTGGGGTCTAATCATTGATGATCTTATCAGGTGATTCTGGCCTCACACATCTTTGGTTTCAGCTGATCAGACAGCGGTCTTTGCTTCTGCCTGTCTGTGGCACTTAGTCTTTTATCCTTAGTCCTGCCCTGAGGCCACTTAGAATGACCGTCCCAACTTTCTGATAAGATTAGCTGCTTTTAAAGGCCTGTGATTGGCTGCTTTTGAAGGCCTGTGATTGGCTGTCTCTAGATGAGGGCAGGAATGGTGATAAAACACCTTAAGCTGAAGAACAGAGAAATCTGTGGCGAGATGAAATGAGTGAAGCACAAGAGGAGACGCTGTGGCTGATGTTCTGTGAGACACAACATCCTGTGATCGTTTTACACTGAGAGGTTGTAGAAGTTACCGGATATGTGCAAACAGCATTAAGAAGACAGAGTCTGTCACAGCTGCAGGGTGAGGCAAAGTCAAACAAAAGGTGACATACATACAACTCAGAAAAACTGCAGCCAGTTTAAAGAAGTTCAATGACGTTTCAGTGCACACAGGTTAACACTACACACGACGTATCATAGCAACAATTTTCAGTTTGACTTCACTGCTTACTGATCAGATGTTTGGTTAATAAATTAACTCTGACGTTCTTGATGTTCTTCAGCGAGATCCTGATGATGATGATGACGTCTTGTGAAGTCTTCTGTAAATAGATTTGCATTAACTTAAGGGTTTAAGATTTAAAAGTTTGTGGTCGGTTCTAAATAATTTCTTGTGTTCTTTGATCTGTCAGGATGGAGACAGTGATGGTGTTCTGTGTGTGAAGAACAGATCTTCTTTTGAACACCAGCATCATCATCTGCTACACTGTCTGGAGAAGACAACAGTGAGTACACCTCCACTGAGCTTCAGTGTGCTCCAGTCCACAGTATGAAGAATCTGTTCTCACTAAAACAAACAAAACTCATAAGACCTCAATGCAGACTGTTCCGAGTGAACTAGAGCGTTACAGAAATTAGAACAGAGTTGAAAAGTAGAACAAGCAAAATTTATGCAGCAGAAAAGTTGTGGGTTCGATTCCCAGGGGAGCATATGTGCTGATAAACTGTGTTCTTTAAATCACTGTAAGTTGCTTTAAAGGTTCTGCCAAATGCATAAATGTAAAATATGGTTGTTTGTGGATGTACAGTAGATATTATAAGATGGTGCTTGTCAAAATTTACGGGACACATTGATGTTAAAAGATCTTATTCACTGTATTTATGTGCATGATCCTAAAAATCTCCATCTCCTCATTTCTCCACAGAATCATGAGTTCACAGATGAACTTGCGTACAGCGAGATGTGCATGACAGAGTCCGTCGGCTACCGTACCAGCCGCAGCACTTCCATCTCCAGCCAGCAGGCGACCTCCTGCTGCCCCCGCAGGGCTAAGAGAAGAGCCATCCGTCTGGCCAACTCCACCGTGTC
>JAZGTK010008904.1:0-17796 GCA_036877625.1 Ambastaia sidthimunki | reverse complement strand
AGAAACAGCTCGTTCTTGAGTTCTTTTTGTTTCAAATGTTGACAGGTTTGGTCAAAGTGTGAATATGATCCCTGTTTAAGTTTTTGATTGATTGCATTGTCAGGAAATGGAATTACATTTTTTAGGATAAAAGGACAGAGAGAGGGTGGCAAGTTTGAACAAAATGCATTTGAGTAAAATGTGTCTGAAGATTAGTTCTTCAAAAATACTGACTTTGGCATGCATACTTGTTGTACTTGTTGCATACCTTTGAACTATGAGCGAGCACATTTGGTTTGTAAATTTAAATTTGTTACAAATATATGGCCAATTATACTTCTGATATAATTATACTTTGTTAAGTGCTTTGGGGTTTATTTGAATTAGTCATCAGATTATTTTGTGTCCACAGATCATATAGATTTTTTCCAAATCACTTTAGAAACATATGCTTGTTTTCCCTATATTTCAAATTACCCATTGAACCTTAATGGAAAATAATAAATGATCAAATTTTACAAAATAAATAAGGCCTTGCTTGACTTGGTCCACAAAGAGAGATTATTATGCAGTATTAGTGTGCAAGCTTTACTGCTAATTGTCCAGTGGAATGTTCTATTGGCTTGAATGATAAACTTTGCAGTTCAACACCCTTGTAACAGCACCAGGGAGGATATCTAATGTATGACTTTAGAGACGTATACATACTTTGCATCTAACATTTGGACACATTCTTTTAGATGAAGACCACAGTGAGATCTTTGTGTCTGATGTGTCTGTGTAAAACCAGACGGGTGGGACCAAAAAAAATCTATCAGTATTTACTCACACATATGTTGCTCCAAACCTGTGTGCTGTTTTTCCATTGAACACATGGAACAGATCTCTGTTTTTTTACCTAAATGTTGGACATTTTAATCTAATTTCAAATCTTCATCTTGGGGAAAGATTATCCATCATTATTTTCAAATTTTATGCAAGAGTATTTTCCTTGCATAAGTGTAGATTTTAAGAATGCTTTTATAGATATGGGCATGGTCAATAAGACATTGTGTTTGTATGCAAAAACATTGCAAAAACAGTTCCACAAACAATATAAAACATATACAAACATATAAGTATAACTTTTATTTCTGGGTGAACTATTTCTATGCTTTTGTTATCAGTGTGGATATCTGTGGATATGGATATCTATCTATCTTAGTTTTAATTCTAAGCACTGATAATGTATAGCAGCTGTATTTAAAGTGAAAATACAGTAAATGACATAGGACATATCATTGTAAATAACAAATGGCATAAAGCATTACAGTGTTTGACTTAAATCAGCACCTTGGACAGGGCCAGAAGCATTCAGCCAAGCAACATTCCTCCTGGGACATTCAGCAGTAGGCAGTAAATTAACTCTAAAGGTCTTTTGTCCTAAAATACTGTAGCCCTTTACAGTAAAGTCTAACAGCTTCGAAGCTTGGTAAGGTAACTAAGCACCTGCGAGTCAGCAGCCCACAAGCACATTCAGTGTTTTAGCAAATGTTTTGTTGGCTTCTGGTGAGTTATAGCGGGTTTGGCCAGCCAGCCCCTACACCCGCCCTCTTTTTTCTATTATGTGTTATTTGAGTGAGCAGTCAGCAAGTTGTCAACACACAGCTATTCTAGTGCACTGACCCCAGAGTTCTAATGTTATTCAAATGTTTTTTTTAAACAGCTAGGAACAAACATCTTTGCATAATAAGTCACTTCAGCATGGTAGAAGTATGGCTGTGTTAATAAAGTGTACGGTGTTTGGAAATGCGCTAATAGACTAGGACAATAAATGCTGCATCCATGACAGTTTATTATATTAAGATCTCAGATTACAGAACACACATTTACCATATGTTTTGTGGAGTTTGTCCATAATCTAGAGAGTACTATACTGTAGGTGGAGTGTTAGCCGAGTGGGGATACAATATCCGATTAGGACAGGATAGATTTCAAAATTGTCAAACACTTCCAATATGACTGTCTGCTCCCAGACTGCTGTCTTATTCAGTTACTTTATCATCTGTTGTGGTCAGCTAGCCAAAATCATCTTGTGCTGTGTGCAAAGCACTGCAGTTATGAATTGGGGCCGAAAACAGCAATGATATGCATTAACCTCATGCATTGAATAGAATTGTGTAAAAGCTGATGAAACTTGCTGCTCTGCACCAATCTTCAAAGTCTTACATAGCTGAGCTTTAGAATCTGCAAAGGTCTTTGGCATGATTGCATTATTAGCATTCATTGGGTAAATGTTTAGGAATACAGAGCATTTTGTCATACTGGTTATCTTAACTTTACTAACTTTTGTTCAGCTATACAGTACTATTGTAGTAGCTATACAGTCTAGCTATACAGTCTATAGTACTATTAATACATGGCTGAATAACAAGTGCATTGAGGTATACTTGAACTATTGAAGTTAATCTCATTGTAGTGACTGTAAATCTGTAGATTGTAGATAATCTGTCATTATTCCTGATTTTCCTTTTGGCTTTGCATTGACCACTAGGGAGACAAAGGATCAATGGGCATTCCTGGAAGAATGGTGAGTGATTTAAGAATGCACTTAAAGCCCATGTAGTCTATAGCCTATAACTGTCTTGAATAATTAGTCATGAATGCTTGAATAGCTTGCCATTGATATCACATATAGCAAAACCTTTTTAAGACATACTGTTACTTTATGGCAAGGTCACACTTTGGTTCATATTAAACTCATATATCAATGTAGATAAATGTTACTTTCCATCAGTGGATTCATTTTGACTGTTTTAAATACTGTAAATACAGAATTTCTTCCCAATTTATAAAGTAGCATTTCAGCTTTTTAGTACATTTGTGTGAAAAAATAACTGTAGCTGAATTATTTGGCCACCACTGCTTAGAAAATAATTCCTGCTTTATCTCCACCATCCTTGCTTAGAAAAACATCTGAATGTACTGTCTTAAATGTTTCACAATCCCCCAGTTTAATTTGAGTAAGGTCTGAATACCAGAGTTCTTCGTGGTTACATTTAATAAGAAACACTTTCTCATTATTACTCAGAGTAAATTTGTCTTGGCTGCTTAGCCATCTGAAAATGCTTTCCTTGTTCACCTTAAAATAACAAATAGACCACAAGGAAGCACTTTTTCTTATCAAATACACACTGCATGCTGAGAAGTGTGCAGCCAAACCATGAGTAGATTTGGAAAACACACTTTGGATATATATCAAACAGCCACAGAGAGACAATGCATGAACACTCTCAAAATGAGAGAAACAGATAAAACCACAGACAATTCGCAGACCACTTGCAAGCTGTTGTTCCTCTTCATTTGTAGGATTTGTGCATTTGCAAATTTGCAACAGAAATCAAAATTGACCTATATCCAGAATACTGCTTCCTGTTCATTTATTTAGAAGTCACAGATGTCCCACTGGGGCAAACCAGCTACTCTTCTTTAAGCCTTTTTTCAGGAAACTGTTAAAACCCCATTGTTCTCAGAGGGGACATTCCAAACTCTTGACCCTTGTATGGTTGCATACTCTAAACTCAATGCCTGATGCCTTCTCCTGAAAAACAATCCCTCCCTAAAACAGGTTAAACTCAAACTGTGAGCCCTACGCAAAGCATTCCATATTTCATCCAGCGTAAAGCTACATTAGATTCTCAAAGGAAGTGTTTTTCACCCTTCATGGCTTTTTCTTCCCCCCTCAAATCTTTTTCACTGACCAGTCTATCTGTGAGAAAAGTTAGAAGTATTTACTATCCATTACTCCCCACAGGCCAACAATGTAACACTTTAGGCCCTGTAGTCTCCAATACGCCTGCTGTCCTGCTGACAAATAGCCAGCCTAAACAAGCCTAGGATGGTTTGCTGGTCTGGTTTTTGCTGGTATACTAGCTTGGACAAACTGTTCTTACGTGGTGAGTCAGCTGGTCTCCCAGCCTGAAAAGTGGAAGAAAAAGACCTGCCCTTCCTAGCCTGCACTGATTTGCTGATCTTAGCTAGTCTGCTGTTGCATTATGTCACTTTAAAATGTTAGCAATAGCACTTTTTAGCTGTTTAGGCAAGGAGATCAAATGGCCATGCCGGAAGACTCTATAAACCAGCTAAGACTAAAAGCATTATAGGCTAGTTTAAGCTGTCAGTTTCAGCAGGAACCCTACCACATCACTCAGCATCATCTCCATATTACTGTTTTCCTGCCTAAAATGTTTCAATACCATTGGTAATCAGTGTGTTCCATTCCTCACCTTTCCGAACACTTTATCTCAGGCTGCTGCATGATTGTGCCCTCTCAGGAGCCTCTCTAACACTGGTTCCTCTCTGTCTCTCTTTTCCTCAACGTGCATGTCTGCTGTGACTGACCAGGGCTTTAAGGGAAACTCTGGGGAGAAGGTAAGTGCAGGACATCTGCCTGCATATGCAGAACTGAGACTCACTGTAGGTGGCTGTGTTTATGTGGGTGGTTAGATGACCCAATCCCATCATACACTGTGAGCAGGTATTGTGATTTATATCAGCAAGGTATTAGGCTGTTATTTTGAAAGGTATTGGGGGGTCACATTCAAAAGACATTTCCCATAATGTTTGGATTACCTGTGTTTATTTTCAGTGTAGTATATCTGCAAAAAGTATCTGAAGTTGGAGCTATTTCATTTCTCCCCTCTCTAGACAAAAGATGCTTGGAATAGAGCAAAGTACGAAACTCCTACCACATCTGGACGTATCCAAAAACTCTACAAAACTATTCAAAATTCTACTTTGTAATCAATATCCTGGCTGTGTACTCACTGAATACAGTACTCACTGTATTTGGAATGATTGAGCACTATATAGTGGATTCAGTACAATGATCTTCAGATCCCACTGTGGCGTTTGTGGTTTAGGCTGTTCTTTAACCAGTCCCATTTGGCAGCTGCTTTTAGTATTTGTACAAGCCAGCAGTTCTGTGGGTTTCCTTCATCAAGCTGAAATGATATGTCATGTCTGAGGTAGAACATGCAATGTGAGGAGAAACATGTTACCCATCCTTCACCATAACAGAAATCTAGTGAAGCTTCCAACATTCCAACAAAACACTGCTGCTGAGGTTATGGAAAACTTAGAAGAGAAATAAATAGTGGTGTGACCACCAGGTCGACAAGTAGAGATCCAGACAACATATAACCTTGGAACAACCCAGCAGTTCCTAATCCAGAATAATCAGTGGGCTTCCCTCATATTTCCCTAGACTAATTGTTACAGGGGTTTACTTTTTGACTTTTTAGGTGCGGTCATGTTTTGCCTTCCAGCTGGGGCAGTCATGACTGAACAACAATTTTGAGTTAGGAACTTCATTAGATATAAAAACAACCCCCCATAGATAAATGGGCAAGCTAGCCCACAAACTTGCAGCCTTAACGTTCTTGAAATTCTGTTGGATTTTTCCAAGTCAGTGATTGATTTGTTGAACTTTGTGAGAACTGCTAACTTGAGATGATGTATTCTTTTAACAGAAAGAATTACTTGCAGAACGAAATAAAATCTGTTAAGATCGTATCGTTGTAAGTCAAAATCTTAGGTATCACCATGGTTGCTCTGCATGGTTTTAAGGGAGAATTTGCTCCAGTATTGGCTGATTATATTTGGACTCTTTGTCTGGTACCCATTCCTAGCTGCCAAATGCTTGTAATGCAATCCTTTTCAAAGGGATATCTCTAGATCCTCAGTTGTCCTATTCCACAGATCTGTGCAAGATTCTGTGGGTAACTGTAAACCTCAGGGGCCAAGCTTAGACTCCTTTTCTTTTCCACGACCTAAATATTAACAACTTCAGTCTTGTACAACACCTCTCCAGTAACTCTTGTGGGTGCCTCAGAAAAATGCTAAAATAAATATACATCAACCCATGGTATAAAATGCATTCAGCCAGAATAATTAAAGTTAGTCCACAATTGAATGGATGGCTGGGTCATCAAAGATGTCCCCATAATAGAGTTACACATGAAAGAGCTAATTTGGGAAAGTGCTGGAAACCTGAGATACTTTTCTGTCTGACCACGGAATTGTGTAGGATTGTACTTGGATATTTGGTACAGTCCTATGGACAGGCCAACACAGTTTAAATCACCTTGTCTGCGATAACAAGCCTGCCGGGCCATTTTGTGCATACTCCTTAACTCTCTCAGCATGCTGTCAAGGCATAAACTATGACCCTGAAATGAGAACTAAATGTCTGCTATACCAAAATACTGTGTTTGCCTTGGAGGCACATGCAGGTTCTCATAGAATATTTTTTTTTTTTTTTTTTTTTAGAATTTAAATGTAAAAGTTTAAGAAACTTTTTTTTTTACCTTTTTTACTTTTTTTAAGATAAACTCACTTTTTGAAGCATTTGGCCTCATGTTCTAGGTGTAGTTTAGAGTGCATATCAGTCTCCTCTATTAGTTCTTCTCACTGCTTTTCTACCTTTCTATCTGTCCGTAGGGAACACCAGGGGAGCCGGGTCTGTCTATCATTGGCCCACGAGGACCTCCTGTAAGTGTTTGCTCTGTCACTAATAAAACTCTTCATCTCCTTCTGCTTATCTCAGATCTTCAGAGTAGAAAGGTGCAGATGTTGCAGTTTTTGACCCAAATCCTTTTAAAATACGAATCCTTCTTGGCAAGTTCTGGCCAGGGGGTGTTCTTTTGTGTTTTTGCACTTAACTCACAGACCACCCCAGAAGTAAGCCAATAAATATATGATCCAAGAAAGATAAAGCAGTATCAGTGTTTTCCAACATACTACTACTGTATGAGGAGCATAGCCAATGAATCTTTGCCAATCAACATCACAAAATGCTTAATGAATGTATGCAGCCTGTATGGAAGCACTTACCCTTCATCAGAACATTGAGGGACTGTGACTCCCACGTAATGACGGCCATTTGGAATTTCATCTTCATTAGTAGAAAGGAATGAAAACATCCCAGCCCTTCTCATTATAATCCAGACATGAGAATTTTAGGTTTGACTTTATTCGCAAATAAGTGCTCAACCATCAGATTAAATAGGGCTTGTCCCCAATCTGGCACTGTCTCGTTTTCCATGCATTCCACTCAACAGGCAAAAGCGTAATGTTACACCATCAGATGCACAATTTCTTTTCTGGTTCATGCTGTGCAGAGGCCTGGCCTTACTTTATTCTATGGTTTCTCTATTCACCCTAACACACTTTGGGCTGTCGGCGGCAGACATCTCAGAGCCCTCAACTGCTAAGGCAAGAGCAAACATCTGCTTTTCTGCTTGCTGACTACATTCATCTTTATATCTCTGATCCATCACCTCTAATAAGGCTTTAAAAATGGACATCAGGCAGAAAGTGCTGTTGGCAGGAAGAAGTTTCATTCCAGGGTGCCTTAGCAAGAATTTCTTCAGCAGGTGAACTGGCTGCACAGGCTTTGTCCTCACATCTGAGGAGGTCACAGAGGTTGATTTGAGGGAGAGGTGTGGAGAGGCCAGAAGACATAACTGAAATGACTTTAGCCAGACATGTATACCTGATTAAGCAGCAACAGCTTTTTCTGTACACTTAAGTGGGGCAATTAGAGAATGAATTAATCTTTTCCTAGGTTGTATCTTTTTTGTTTTATTTATTGTTTAAAGGTTTATGAAGTGAGAATTCAAATTTTCCTTGATCTTATCGCTGTTAAGAGGTTGTTATACAAAAAATATCCTGTGATTTTCAGAACTCAGAGCGTCCTTGTTATTTCAAAAACAGCTTTTATTGAAACCAAGGTCAGAATACAGCACATTTTTTAAAAGTGTGTGACTACAACATTGTATTAATGCAAAACATTTTTCACACAAGAGTTTTGCATATTTGGTGCCACCCACAGGCGTTTTAGTGAGAAGTGACATGAAAGGGTAATAATGACATTACTCTTGAAAGACTCCTAATGCCAGAAAAGTGTTTATTATTTTTTTTTATTGTTAGTTGTGTTAAAAGGATTTGTGGAGAAATCATGTTGCATTTACACAATCAAAAGTCACAATCACAGTCTGTCATTGGCTGCAACCTTTCATGTAGTGGAAATAGATCTAAATATACCTTAAAAGTATGTTCTAAGAGAACAGACTACAATCAAGAAATTGTCATTAGGAGCATAATCTGTTGGAAACAAACTGTCCTCAAACTGAGGATATGCTTTTACTTCTGTGACTACAGATCTTAACTTTGGGTTCCCAAGGAAGAGGAGAAAATCAGCCACATTTCAATAACTACCAGAGACTCAGACATACAATCCCCTTCATTAGCTCTGTTTTCCTTGTAATTTTCTCAGGTTGCTCTATGTGGCTGCCTTTTTTGCCAGGCATATTGAATAGCTTCCTCTTTTCCCAAGGGTTCCAAAAAGGTTTTTCAGTAAAGCAAACTTGCTTTTGTTCTCAGGAGGATGTAGCAGTAATCATTACTGACATTTACTTATTTAATTTGTAAGTCTTTTCTTATTGGCTCTCATGTATTGAATAAAGACAATTAATTATTTTGTTCTGTTGCTTTTCTGTAGAGTTGAGTTTTGTAAAGTGCTTCCAACCGAGCAGGAAGCCTCCTGTCCTTCAAACTCAATTATGACTCGCACAACTAAGTTTGCATTGAGAAACGAGGCAACACAGAGCTCCTTCAATGAGTTAACATAATCCTAATGTTTTATGTATAGAAAATAACTCTTTCTTTCTTTCCCCCCTTAGGGACAACCTGGTACAAGAGGATTTCCAGGCTTTCCGGTAAGCATCTTTTGTCTGAAGCCAACTGAACACACTTGTGTGGAGTTTATTTGTGAATTTATAAAAGCCATCAGTTAGCTGTTGTTTCCGTGGCGCCTTTTTAAAAGATGCTCAAAGAAGTGTCTCACTGAAATTACAGTGGACTAGACAGGCAGTAGAAAGTGTATATATTATATACTATATAGCTATATATTATATAGCCCTATAGCTCTTTCTATAGACTGTCTGCCTGTTTTGGTCTGAAAGGCCCTTTTCAGGTGTTTATTACCATTTATGATCAGTGATCTGACATTTGAAGGACACACTGTTCCTGTTATGTACTGGTCTTAAGCTGTGCCTTGGTTTGACCCTAAAGGAAATACCTTTTATTTCCATAAATGTTCTTATATCGGATAGTTAGTTTAGGCAGGAGAATTAGACCTGCTGTGTGCCTTCACAATATCCACTAATCTGCTGTTTTTCTGCTTTTTTACAGGGTCCCATCGGCTTGGACGGAAAACCTGTACGTTTTGCTTCATTTTTTTCACATGTTTGAGTAATTGAAACTCACTGTGGTTTGGAACCTCTGAACTTATGTACCACAGTACCAGGAAGTAATTGATAATTGATGGTCATTACAGCAACGATGAGGATAATTATACTAATAATGATTATGGCAATTATTATACAAAAAATCACATTATCGACATCATAGCAAAGATAAAATCAAGAATGATATATGTATGAAAAATGACCCTCCCTCTGTATTAAGTCATTTGTGCTACCTAAAAGTTAAAAAGAAAATGGATATTTGGCCAAAATTGTTGTTTCAACCTTACAGGGACAAAACGGCCCCAAAGGTGATATGGTAAGTATTTTCTCAAATGTCTTTTAAAAGTTAAATGCAAAAACATTTTAGCAGTCCTGGCCTCTCTATTAGAGTGATCTTATGAAAATACATTTTAACCTTGGCCAGTATTAATTAAAGTAAAATCTGAGTCTAAATACTAGACATTATAAAGGGCCACATAATGAGACATGTCATCTTCTCTTTACCTAATTAAACACTTTTGGGCTAAACTCAACAATATGCCCCCTAAAAGAGTTTGTCATGAAGAGAAAAAGGTAAAACAGATCATTAAGAGAAATTTGTCAGTGTCCGTAAAACTCAGCGGTAGAGTAATTTGTTCTCAAGCTTGTTTCAGTGATGTTGATCTAGGCAGTAAGCGTGGCCATATAAATTCACAAGAACAACACTCTTGTTGTGTGATTTATAGCCAGAGCAGCTGAACAGCATGTGTGCGTGTGTGTTATGAGATTGTGTGTGTATGTGTGTTATAAGGCCGCTTAGCCACGTTTTATTCATGAGTTTTGTCGAAAGCAACTTCCAGCAACATCTATATAGCTTTAGCTGAAGTATTAAAACAGGGACGTCAGGTTGGCCCTGTCTTTTTAAACTGTAATATAGAAAACCTTTCCCAGAGTGTTCTGTGATAGTGATGAAAGAGCATGAGTGGATACAGTGTGCTCCCAAGCTATATACTATTCCATATGAAATATAGCAGAGCCTCTGTCTCCTTTATTTTATAGCATCATGAGAAACAGCAAACTTGCAAAACTATAAAAGAAAAATATCTCTTCAAAATGACACCTCTATAAGACTACAGAGCTGCCATGCTGAGCTTTGAACATGTTATTAAAGTTTAAATGTTGCATACCAAGTGCACCTTCAGCTTTTGATCTTGTCTTTCATTAATAAGTTGCTTATAAGATTCATCATGTTTCACATTTTACTTTGTTCTTATTTGGAAGTTAAAATATTGATTTGATATTTATCAAATATTGATTTGATTTCAAGTAGTGACTTGTAAAAGAAAAATAATTTTTAAATATTGACCTATAATACTGAACTTACATTTTTACATATTCCATTACATATAATCTTTTGTGCCAGTCCGTTTGTTATGACTGACAGGATTGGCACTGTTGATTGTAAACAGGAAAAGTTAATCAGGTAGAACCATGTAAACCATTTCTATCTTCCCAGGGTTCACGCGGCCCTAAAGGAGTTCCAGTAAGTGTTTTGCTATAAATCTGTTAATATATTGTCTTCTCAATTTCATGTTTTAAGAAATTTAACCTGAAATGTAGACTGGGTTTAAAGTTCTAAATTGTTTTTAAGGGTGAACCTGGTCCTAAAGGAGAGAAGGTAAGATCAGTAAGAAAGTGCATTAAAATTGTAATTAATGTTGTATAATATTTTTAGGGGATGGCACATAATAGTTTTTTTATGTTTCTTTATGTATTGTTTTGTATAGGGTGTATGTGGTGACTATACTCACAGGGTAAGTCAATGTTCTATTAAACTTATTTAAATGAATTATGTAATATTTGAATATCACTAAATATTCCATTTTATGTCAGAAAACAAGCTAGTAAATGTTTGACTCAAAGAGTTGAGTGTTCAACAAAAACACAAGCATGTGTTTTCATTTCAGTTTACGGGATGTTCTTCTGTTTGTCAATGTGATTTGTTTTGTTTATCCCTAAAAGACATGTACAAAATGTTTGGCTGTCTGCTATGAGACATTAAAGAAGGGGAAAAATAGACTGACAGCTTGGTGTTGTAGGTAGCACATGGACCACATGCCAAGACGGGCCTCAAAGTAGATCAGCTCTCTAAGGGAAATCACAGTTTCATGTAAACAAGGCAATTTTACCAGCAGCCTGCTGAATAAGATTTGATAAGGCTTTCTGTTGAAGACTGCCAAGTTCCTTTTGTGGTGATAGTGTTTTGGTAACAGCCCTGGCCAATTTAAAAGTAATTTAGGCTTTTTGTAACTATTTTATCAATTATATAATCTCAAAAATGGCACGCAATACAAAAGTAGAAGAATAGGTTTTGTGGTAGATTTTTTTTAACTTAAAGCCATGCTACAGTTGAACAAGAACAAAAATACCATCACAAGTTCAGTTGTCCTTTTTCTCTGTATTTGTAACACTATATTTTACTGTTGATCTGTTAATGCATACAGTAAATTATGAAGAATCTCTAAAATATCACATCAAAAGGAAGCTATTAATCATGCGTGTCAGTCAGGCCCCATGAGAAGCAGTAGACTATTTAAAAGGCTAAACGTAAGGGTGGTCTTTGGCTTTACTAGAATATTTGCATTTAGGTTTTTTTTTGCATAGAATATTTGCATTGCTGTGGTCTAGACTGTAAGGATACAACCTGGAGTGAAGTTAAATTGGAAAAGATCACTTATGTGTGTCTGTTTATGTATCCATATCTAAAAATGTGTATTTATATGTTGGCCCAATATAAGCAGGGGCTGCCACTGCAAACACTGGCAGCTTTGCGCTCCAGTCAGACTCTGATGTTGAAGGTTTGTGGGCTGCTCGCTGTCCCTGATCCCTAATACCTTATATGTGTGTTCCAGCCCTGCTGCAAAGAGAGATATAGCTAAGAACTGTAGTTTATCCCATTGGAATGTCCAGAGAGGTGCCTGATTAAAAACAGTATGAGAACTTATATTGGCACATCCACATGCAGCTTTCCTGCTTTCTCTTTGGCCGTCTGAGGGAATGTTTAAGGTTCTGGTTTATTATTTTAAAATACACTATGCAACTATAAATTCTTCTGGGAATAAAAATGAAGTGAAAAACTGTTTTTTTGGAAATGTAAAATATATAAATATTAAATGTCTTATGCATTTTGATTGGCCTGTTTAGGCACAGAGTACCTTGTAACATTCTGGTGGGATTGGGAGAGCTGAAAAAGCTTGCCTTTTATTTGTATTTCCCATTTTGTATAAATTTTTGATTTCTTTACAGTGTGGTCCAAAAGTCAGAGACCACATTAAAAATCTGAAGTAAATTTATATAAGAAAAATGAATACAAAATAAATCTTTTCACTTGTGGTCTCAGATGTATAGATACATGTAAATATGTAATCTTCCTAATATCCAGGAAGCAGACAAGTTGTGTTTATGTCTTATATTAGTGATTAGTAGTGAAGCTATGGGTCAATAAGTCTTCTTAAATTCCTCTTAAATCTGTACTTTGTGACACTGCTGACTTCAACAGAAACGTCGTATTGTCAACACCTGTGTTGGAGCACAGGCCACAGTAAGTCTGTTGCAAAACTCTCTTTGTGGCAAGACTGAATTCAGCCTGATCTACACAGCATCGCTGTAGAGTCTGTGGGTGTCATCACAGTGGTGTTTAATGCCCTACTGCAACCAATACATGTGTCAATGTGTGAATGTTATAATAAACACTACAATCACAATTTTTGTCTGTAAAATCACAATATAATGACAAACAATCAGGAAATCAAACATAAACCACTCCACTGTAATGGACCCATGACTCTGTTTGACGATGCTAGATCTTTTTGGTTCTCTGTTTCCCTCCTGCTTTTCTTTCTCTGTCTCCTTGACCTTGCTGTTCCTCACTGTTCAGTCTTGTTTTTTACTTGTCTTCTGTTTTTTCTTCCCATCCCTTTCCTCTTTCTGACCTTTTTCCTTCCTTTGGCCTCCTGGTGAACTTGTTTTCCTGGTGGTTTTGTGCACCATGGCCCACCTGTGCTTTGTGACCTCAGCAGATGTTGCCCATCACCGTTCGCAACTTTCCCTCAATAAGCCCTCTAATCCTAAAGCGCCTCAAGGTACATCTCTCTCTGCCACCCTCCGCACCCTTTCCCCATGGATGCCAACCTACGTCAACCAACTGCCAGCTGGGCCTGACCCTTTGGTAACCCTCTGTGGCACCACTGTGTTTGGGAAACTTTTCTGTAGGCCTGGACATTTAAGGCTTTTAACAATTACAAAGAGACTCAATAACCAGATTTATTTTTTGAAACCTCAGCAATAGTTCCATTACAGTAGCAGACAGGAATTATATCATAGTAGACTTGCAATACACGTCCTGTCTGAAATAATGTCACCTTCATGAAATCTATAGGTGCATAAAACTTTATCCCAAAGCAAACTTTTGTCCATCTGTCTCTGGCTTTGGGACAATATACTATTTGTCAGTCTTTGTCTATAACTGGACAATATCATCATAAAAAAACTTCTTATACATAATAAATTGTCCCTATATGGCCAATCCAGTGGAAATGTTAGGGATCAGCAAACTTAGGGATTGCTGAGTTATATGTAGGGAATTCCTGGGACCCAGGACAAAATTATAAATTATACTCCCAAATACCCAGCACTATAAAGATGTGTGAATGTCTTTTAGTCCAAACAGGTCATCTTAAATGTATCTCCACAAAAATCTCAGTATTCTACAGTAGTTAAGTTACAGTAGTTACAGTAACTGCAGTTACTATTACAGTAGTTAAAATCTGATTGTATACTCCTCACGATGACAGTCTAAACATAACAAAAGAGTGAGAGAGCTTATTTGGCAGTGAACACTTCCCAAATGGAGTTGTCAGCCTCCCTTGCAGCTTCTTTTAAAGTCTCTCTGTGTCCACTGTTCAGTCTACCCACTCCAGAAAGATTCCCTGACACAGGTTGACCTTGGTTGGCACCTGTCCTTCATCTTGTTTCCACAGGTGTTCAGTTTGTGCATGCCAGTTTAGAATACCATGTTTGGAGACATTACACATACTGTGGAAGACCACAGTGTTAGGGAAAGAAATGTTTTTAATTGGCTGGGTCTGCATGTTGGGTTATGTCTTTGCATTGGATAGGGATCAAGGAATGAATCCATTTGATGGATCCACATTTGGCCTCATAAATCAAATCTAGACAAGTCCTGTCAAGGAATAAAGGGATAAAATATGGTTTGGATATAATAGAAATAGATGGATGTGCTCAGGATTTCTCCATGTTTCAGACTTAGCCAATGAACAGAGACAATGTTAAAGAAAGAGCTGTCTTTGTCACAATAACTGCTGTACTTGTAATTAATCTGTCATTTCCGTGGCTGTCAGACTATAGGAAGCATTACTTAATTTTCTAGCAGACTTTTTTCTTCAGATAACAAGCATAGTATTAATACAAAACATAATTCAACCTAAACTGATTCCTCAGTATCCAGACTAAGCCTCTGTAATTTTGAGAACAGACTTTAATTAATTACACAGCAGAAGTGAAATCCTAAATAATCAGTCTTTCCCCTGGTTTCTTCTCACAAGTAGCATGATATTGTTTAGTCCAGCCTTATTTCCTATTTTCATTACCCTCATGCTATGTAAATATTAGACACATTCCTGTAGATGATTTTGTTTAGTCTCTTTCTGTGTCTGGGACCGTCTCCTCTAGATTATAGTGGAGAAGAACAGAGGGTAGTTTTAAAAAGAGGCCACATGGATCATGTTGATCTTGGTGAAAAAGATCTGTGAGGCCACATGCAAAATTGTAAGGTTTGTTTAGTGAAAAGCTTTAGTTTATGGTTAATGGGCCACCGAAGAGATTCTTATGACATGACAGATTAAAGCACTTAAAAAACTGAATGTAAATTAGATTTGGTTTCCAAACACGGTACTCTGTAACACAGAATAACCCAACCAATCATACCATTCTGACAAACAACATAAATTTAACTCAACCTTCAGACTTTGGTTTCTCTCAGCTTCAAGTCCAATTTTTTAACAAGGATTACAAGTAATTATTTTCTTACGTGTTTTCTAATGCGGATCACTCATTATTTAATTTTTATATGTGATTGTTATAAATGACTGGACTTGAAACTGAGTGGACCCTTCCTCTGATTTCATTAATTGTACCTTTTATCCAAATGGCTTCTTTATCACAGATGCTAACTTTCTGTCTCTCAGCAGGGTGAACCTGGAGCACAAGGACCACCAGGGCCTCCTGGCCCCCCAGGGCTCCCAGGAAGTCCTGGCCTTAATGGTTCTAGTGGGCCCCCAGTAAGTCTCTGTATCAGGCAATATGTCTTGAATTATTAATTAGTCAATACTGGCATTCTGCAGTCAAATATTTAGTATAATTGCCATTGAACTGTATGACTGTTGTCCCAGGCTTCTAATTTAAAGTAATGTAATAGGTAAGATAATGTACAGTCAACTGGTCATTATTGCAAAATCACACAATGATCAACTGACTGTACATTATACCTTACATATATACCATTATTGCAAAGTTAAAATACTTTGCATTTGTAGTTAAACTACTAATCTGTGCTGTAGGGTAAACCTGGAGAACCTGGGAAACCTGGAAAGGACCCAAAGGTTAGTGTTTGAATCCTTTCATCCTTATTTTTCCAACACACAATGAATGTTACCTGAAATGAAACTGCAAGTGTATGTGCAATGTGACAATTTATGATAAATATCAAATATCAGTATCAATTTATTGAATATCATTCAAAATGATAAACTAGACTGTTTTGTTTTCATTTGTAGATGCTACCAGGACTGAAGGTAAGCTTGAAAACCACGCAGTTGTTCAGCTGCAGGGCAGTGATAGTGTTCAGTGATAGTGTTTTGCTCTAGCAAGTCATAAACAGACTCACATGAAGTTCACACACAGTTCAGCAGCCTACAGGGTGGGTCTGCTCTGTTTTGCCACTAAAGAAAGGGTGGATACGCCATAATTGATTATCCGTGTTGCTGTTGGATAAGTATGTATTTCCCCTGATGCATTAATTGCCACTGAGTTTGGACTGGGGAATTTTAATTGTTGTGCATTTAGAATGACTAGTACCATACAAAAGTACACTTCTCTGTAAAGATTATATAAAAGAATAATGTAATAACTGTAATGTTATTATGTTAAAAGTAATGTAATAATTTTTAGCCGTTACATAAACTGATAGCTCAACTGGACTGTAAATAAAAACACTTTTTGATTAAAGCTATTTGCAGATGTCATGATAGCTTTGTGGTTCTTTGACTTATTTTATTTCCCATATCTTACAGGGTGAACCTGGTGTACCTGGACAAAAGGTGAGTTGAGCTATAATCACATTATCTAAGTCTGTATATTTGATTTCAGTCAGTTTTAGTCAAAGGTGTTTTTACATGACATTTTAAAAAAACATTTTATTGTTTTAGTCTGTCTAAAGCAAAAGGGCATGTAAACATATAGTTCTGACTGTCTCTAAGTACTTTTTCAAATGTACATTTAAGTATGTGGCTGTTTGGATGGCTGTTGATTTCTTTTAAAGGCCCTTGTGTCTTATCTCCACTTATGGAAATCATGAGAAACTGATCCAACTGAGGCACCTTTAGGAATTAAAGGGAAACTTGAGGGAGTGACATATTCACTCATATTGACTCATTCATCAGTGTTTGATGTTTAAATAATCATGCAGGACAGAGGCCTGAATATGAGGACAGTCAATCGTCATGTTAGATGAAGAGTCTCAACCTGGAGAAAGAAACCTGGCGCATGACTCAAAAAAGTCTGTAGGACTTACGATGTAGAATTCATTGCACAGTACAGAACAAATGTTATACAATTAGTGGAAATACGAATCACCAGATCAAAAACTATACTGCTTCATTATGTTTTATCAAATCAGTTCTTTCTGTATCCAACTTTTAGGGTTGGGAACAATTTACAAATATATAACCAATATATTTATATAGTTAATAGTAAAAATTAATGTAATTATTTAAGCTTCATTAACCATATCATAAAATGAATACATAAAAAATGCATTATTTCCAAAATTCTTGTCCTAAGATTACATTTTGTCAAATTATCCAACAAATGACTGTCATACCAACATCCTGTTGTGTGTGGCCAGTTCAGTTATGAAAGGGAGACTGTTCCTAATTCTTGAATGTTTTCCTGCTGTTTATCTTTATCTCTCAGGGTGATCGCGGCGAGGCAGGTCCAAGTGGACCTGAAGGCCCCAAGGTAAGAATCCGTAACATTTGACCAGTTTAAACAGCTTAAATAATTAACCTGCTCCATAGGTCATCCTTCACTTCTGGGTCACCCTGTTACATATTCCTAAAAAAAAACCCACTGAGTGCTGTATGATAAAGACAGATGCAAAGCAGCTTTTTACAACATGTGCTTTTGTTTAAAATGAAATTCTTGTAGTTCTTGTAGTTAAAATACATCTATACATTTAAATTAACTTAAT
>JAZGTK010008903.1:0-17797 GCA_036877625.1 Ambastaia sidthimunki | reverse complement strand
CTATTGTTTTTGTTTCCAACCAGTAATTGCTCTTTATGTAGCAATAAACCAAGTGAATGGACACAGGAAACACTACCAGTTAAAAATATGAATACACTTAAAAATGCTTGAAATTAAATATAGACAAATTTACATTTTAGCTATGTGTATTTTTACAAAACGTTTGATAACATGGGAACGCCTTTAAAGATCACCCCAAGTGGACCTCATTAAGTTGGATGAGAGAACGCTACAGAAAGTAAATTATATGTTTTTGATAGATCTCTCCATTATTTTAATTGTGTTATTAATTAGATTTTACTATTGCTCTTAAATGTGGAAAATAGCACTTACAGCAAAATGTTAAATGCTCTTTCTTCTTGTAAGTCACTTTGGATAAAAGTGTCTGCTGAATGAATAAATGTAAATGTAGTGTACAGCCTCCTTTATGTAAAACAATTTTCAATTCACTTACATAATTACTTCAACATAGAGATGCCAACACAAAGTAAAAACTTTAAACAACACACATGCCCCAACACACAAACAAGAACACATACACACAAATTCTGCTGTGTATAAGACATTCCAGACAGGGTCAGACAGTACGACTCGGTGGTGCCTGTTCTCTCCCCTGACCCCATGTCTCAGAAGGGCCTCTGAATGGCTACACTGTCCTCCTATTGTTCCATCATGGCACATTGTCCCGTTCCTGCTCCGAAAACATGGACACATCAAACACTCGGCAGATAGACCACCGGCCATCACTCTCCATCTCTCTTTCTTCCTCTCCCTCAATCCTCTGCCAGGGTCATTCCCAACATACCTGTACGTCAGCAGGTTCTCTCGCGGAGCTGCATCACAGAGCTCATTACCGAGACATTAAAACCCCTCAAAGACTCACACAGAGCTCTGGCTATCTGACATCAGAGACAAAAAGATGCTGCTATAAACATGCTTACAGTTCTTTTCCACCAGGACAAATACCAGATTGAAAGACTGAGGTTGGCCAACTGTCACTGTATTATCTTTATCCCAGCAGTACAAAAGCTGCAGTAACCCTAATTTGACTTCCATTCCTGAGTGTATTTAGTCACTTAACCAGGAATCATCCTTTCCATCATTTAACTTCTTTCTACTTCCCACAATTCATGAAAGACTGTACTGTTCAAACATCCAACTGTTAGCAGACAACTGCTGCTGTCCACAATCGCAACACAAGACACTCACTATCTAAAACAGCACCAGAGAACACAGCTGGTGTATCTGACACACTTCTGCTTTTTAAATAGGACACCGTTACTGCACACATGCAATGTTATTTTTAACCCATATAACAATACAAAGCTGTGATCATTTTAAATTGCCTATTTAAATCCTCATCTCTAGAATCTGCATTCTAGAATCTCTAGAAACTGGAATTGCAGCATACTGTGAAAAAGGTCTTCAGGTTGCTATCCAGGAATCTTCAAAGCTTTCCAAAATCAAAACTCGAAAGCCCTCAGTGTCAGGACGGTATGTTCATATAGTAGTAACCCACCAGAATACACATACAATCTCTAAGCTCAAAGGGTAGTAGCACAGTAGGCCAGCAACCCCAGTGGAGACCTCTAACCTGGGTTAGTAGGAGGTTGGGTTGGGATGTGTAACATTGGGTGTATATTCAGCAATTATATTATGCACCTCAGAAATGTGCTATAAACTAAGAAAAACAGAGATTTCTATTAAAACAAAATAGTAAACGGATATATGTATCCCAAATACAGTGTATCCATTGAGACACAATGCACAGAATTAACCACACATTGTTTTGGGGGCTGCAGATATAATGTATGCCATCTGGTACATGCCGGCCTGGTCGCGGGTTTGAAGGGTCACGCAGAGCCGTTTACATGAACAACAGCAAAATCACAAGCCCACAAAAAGAGCTATTTGTCTTTATAAAGCATCATGGCTGCTATTACAACTGTTTGATGTAAACATATTTAAATTAAGAATAAGCCTCTCTCTATTTAGTAAAACACTACAATATCTTATTTGAAACCAGAGCAAATAAGGAATGATTGTCTTGCTTAGAAATGAATACCAACAACAAATAAACGATTGAGTGCTGTCATGTCATGGGGTACATTTACACACAAATGTGTTTCGCCTTGTTTTTAATTTATCCGGTTGCTCAGACAGTAAATAGACAGTTTTTACAGAGAAACACAGCTTGTCAAAAACAAATTCCCGCGTATCAGAAATAATGTAGTATACTAAGCATGACTGAATGTGAGAAATAAATATTTGCAAGAAAAATAAAGCAACACGCCCAAATAAGCGACAACTGCGGCGCGCAACAAAGAAAGATGAAACAACAGGTGTCTCCAAAAGGTAGCAGGAAAACGTCTTTCTTCCACATTGGTGCAAACCTCTCATAAAGAGCTGTAAAGTAAAAAAAACTTGCGCATCAAACACTAAATCGTGTCTGATTATTACTGCGAAAAACAGCCCTTTATAAAGTCAAGGCAGGGTTAAACTGCGGCCGAAAATAGCGCGTAATCAGTGGCTTACCTGCGGCTGCAGGGCGAGTGACACCAGAAAAATCACGGTCCATTGCTGTCCCCACTCTACATCCTTTATTATCGCTCCAACATCACTCCTTCTGTCCGTACTCGATTTCTCCCAGGAGTGCCAACTCTTTCGGACTGTATCCATTCTCATAGCAGACATTTACTGACTTGTTCTGCGCGTACGGAACAGCCTTTCACGTTTAGTGACGCTAATTCTTTACACTGTTAGTATGTCCATTTTGAAGGGAACTGCATAAAAATGCGCAAAATAAAATAAGTTTTAGTAAATGGTGCACAGGTGATGGTAAAACCACTGGGGTAATACACCTATCTGTCTCCTACACCGGTGCTTTCCACACTACGTGCGCAGTCCAGGATGGGTTATCCTCCTCCTCTAGCTCTTCCTCCTTCCACCTGCTACACTTAAGAAGCTTTGAATGTCCGACCTGCTGCCTCACTGACTTGAGCTTTCATCCCATTTACTTTCCCACTTACTGAAAGCGGAGTTCCTTATTCTCGCGTAACCCCAGGACGCGCTCGGCTATGCTGTTCCGATGAATCCTGCAAAGAGGCAAATAAAGGTTAACGCGCAAGTAGACATCACCGTGAAAAACACTAGCTGTTAAAGTTGCCAGTAGAGGGTGTGTCTTCTGCATGGTAATATCCGCCACCTTGTGCGTATTACTCTCGGACCCTGACTGTGTAGTCCACTCATATGAGTTTGAGTTATCAGTGTTTCGGCATTCTGCCAAAAAACATACATTAGTTTCAAAGATACATAAAATATTTCCATTCATTTCCATTCGTGATAACCAGTTCTGGTCAAATTACTTACAGTTTTAAAAAGGCTTTTAGTTAATATTATGTTGGCATATGTTTAACAAACGCTATCCTGTAATGCATTGGACTAGTATGATGATTCTAGAGGTTTTTTATGTGTACTCAGTTTAACAGTAATGGGTCTCAAGCTTCACTTAATTTGATTGATTTGAGATCAATTAGGACGTCGGACAAAGCATGCAGTGGCTCGTGACATCCAGTACTCGTGTACAGTTACGGTCGCATCCTAAAAGCGGAGGCGGAGCGCTTTTTCTGCCTTAATCATCATTAGGTCGTCGGGTGAAGACAACAAGCTTTGGACGCCAGACAATGTTTGTAGGATCCTTGTTGCTTCCAACATGCGATCGTGGTTGTTAGTTTTGAGGACTAATATTTTTGTTTACAGTAAGATGTCTGTCATTATAAAGGACCACACACATCGCCTGTATGTCTACACTGCTATAAAACTCACATTTTTTTGCAGACACAATTTCCAATTTGTAAAATATGATATTTACATTTATCAAATCTGATATTAAATATTAAATATCATATGAGTTTCCAACTTAAAATGCAAGGTTTAAACTGTAGATAGTTTTCAGACACTGGTTTATGGCTCCAAACCAAAACATCTTTTCATTTCTGTTTTTAGTTATTACTCTGCTTTCCAAAAATTGGTATCAGCAACTGAACAAAAAAAAATCAGTTCATGTAGGTAATTGTCTGTATTCATTTTAGTTTACACTGCGTATGCATAGTCGCAAAGGATATCGCACAAAGAAACTGCTTTATGCTGAAAGTATAATGAACCAATTTTATCGACTGAATCCTGTTTCCTCCCCATAACCCCGACGGAATGGGCTTGTTGCTGACGCGCACATCCCTACCAACCGGTTATTTCCCAAAGTAGTGACCTAGGGCCAAAACAGAGGGCTCTTCAAGTCCGGCTGTGATTAGCATTAAGTGGCGCTGACCCCGATGTGAACTGAATTTGAATTAATTTTAATAGCGCTTTATTCCTACTGACTCAGAAGTGACCAGTGCTGAAAACTGATGTTGAATCTCCGTTATAATGTACAGCTGTTGGCTTACACCTGTGCTTAACCCGCAGTACCGCTGTGGTTTGGAGATCTGGTGCCATCTGTCGGACATAGTTGAACAGAAACGCGGTGAATAGGGCCAACTCAAAAAAGGTCAGACCGCCAAAATATAAATAATAAATGTATTAACATGATTTTTGAGTGATAAAAATCACTTTGCTTTTGGGTGACTCTCCCCCCATACACTTTCATTTTAAGTTATTTATAATAACAGAGTTAGTTGTTTTTTGTTATTTGACATTAGGCAACAAATGCTGTTTATTCATCGTAAACTGCACTGAACCTAAAATATTTAACATTAGCACTGGAAAAAAGCTGTCTCTTCTTGTGCAGAATAAGAACTTTAAATGTTATTTTTATTTGCTGATATGATAATCATGAAAATAATTACAGATTATAATTGTCAATAAACCAAAACAGATTGCAGTCTCATAATTTTAAACCCACATAAGCCTGGTTTTAGGATTTGAAATTAAAACAGGACACAGTGATAACACAATGTACATGTTATTTTCTCAGACTAATGAACCTGTCGTTGGTCATATGATTTGTGTGAGGACAGCTGGGTCCCACACTTTGCAGGGATGAGATATGTGTCTGTTCTGTGGCTCAAAGGGGGCAGTGTTGGTGGACAACAAACTGCTAGGCATGACGCCAGTTGCATGAAACACACCCACCCACCAGCAGTTGAGGTCAGGTTTTTCTCAAGGCAAGCCGGCAGTGTGTAGAGGCTTGGGAAAACTGCAGAGGAATGCAAGTTTGCATTTACAACAAAAAGTGATCTCATCATTTAGGTCACAATACAGTGGAAGTAAAGGCATGTCTTATTAAATATCTCCAGAACTCCTAAAACCAACTTTAATGTAAATTGCAAAAATACATTTAAAATGTAACTGTAAATTACTTATTCAATACCAAAAACAACTTAAATCAAGAGGTTCATTAATCATCAATAGCAATCACTCACTACTTGAGATTAAAGACCCATGATAGCTTTACAAACAATTTCCAGAATGTTTGTAAAAATATTACATGAAGACAGCCACAAAACATCTAAATAATTCCATCTGCATTCATTTCGCAGACATTACTAAACGTTTTGAATTCATTTGTGATCTGTGATATAGAAATGCAAACTCAAACCATCAGTTTAACCGTAACAAAAGAACAGTTTTACCAAATACCAGAGTATTACCAAACAACATCATGACACAAATGGCCCTTATATCATCCCCCACAGCAATTGTCACATACACACTACCCTCAAAAAATAAGGCATGACCTACTGACATTTTTACACAGCCCCACTTCAGTGGTTTTGGAGTGTTTGATGTCAAATTAATGGTTCATTTCCCTACTGCTCACATGCCAATTTGGATGGAGACCAACACAGAGATGTGGAACAGACATCATCCTCTGAGCAAGCTGGCTTCTACTTCTAACAGATGAATGATATACAAGGACAACCACAAGTAAAAAGGACTGGCACTCGTTTCTGCAGTCACACTAAGGACAGACACAAGCTCCTGGCTGACATCTTCATAGACTGTCCTATTGTTAAGACTCAAGGGAAATCATTACTGCTTTAACATGAACTGTGTCAGTTGTAAAGACATGAAGATATGTTTTGAATAAAGGACGGTTAAAGAAGAGAATAAACAGATGTGCTTTTTCAGGACAATAAGCGCAGTGCTCATATACACGACTCTTAGATTTTAAAAATGCCTATATTATAGGAATGATAATGCTAGAGATTTTAATTCAAACTCTGAACACAAACCGTTGATGTTAATTATGCATTAGTTTTCTACAAGATATTTGTCTCAAATAAGAGCACACAATGTGTCCACTTGCCAACCAACCAAGCTCATTAGTATGTGATCATGGCTTGAGAATTTATGACTATGTATGTCACAACTTACACCAACAACTTTAGTACCATGCAATGAACAACACAGGCAGAATGCAATGTGTAAAACAATGTCATTTAATTTAAAAAAAAGCTCCAGGTACAATGTCTGGTGACCAGACACTGGGTGCAATGCTTCATAAGACACAACTGAAGTAAAACAAAAACACATACTTACAAACTCAAAGCTTCCTCCTCTCAGATAAGAGATAACAAGTGATGCGACGATTAGGAAAATTAACCTCACTTACTCCTTACCTTGTATTGTCCAAAAAAATAACTATGGCAAGGCAAAGCATGTCATATCAAAAGAAGAGCTAATTAACTATCTCTTGACTTTAAGAACGGTTTGTTGTCTTCTAAATTAAAAACGCTAAACTGTCCTCAGTGGAGGACGCAGGCCCGACTAGCATTTCTCATAGAATCTGCATGTATGCGTGAGGGTTTTTGCACAGGTTATTTCTTTGCAAAGGAGATTTTCATTGCATTGCTCTGTGTGATCTTAAAGCCTTGCAAAGCTTCTCTGGCTGCACCAGCCTGCACCTCATTATCAAACTCCACAAAGGCGATATCGTGGCGACCAGGAACGAGACGAACTTCTTTGAACCCAGGGAACCTGTGACAAGAGAGATATCCTAATTAGGAGGTTTACTTCAAGATAACCTGGAAACAATTGTTCTGTTACACCTCCCAGTGAAAAAAAACCTGGAACTGAGACAGCAGTATATATCAGTTAAGTATAAAACAACAGACTCTAAATTAGAGATGGCACTAGTCTGAAGGTTTACAATTACATTTTTTTTTCTGCCCTTATACCAACTTGGCTATAACAGTAAAATACCTTGTTGCCACTTTCCTGAAAACGTGTTGCTGTACTCTACAGCAGAGCTTTTGTTGGTAATCTGAAAGCAACTCATGCAACACGATTAGTGAAGCTAACCTCCAAATAGGTTTTGACATGTGACCTACTTGAACATGTCTAGAGTCACCAACATAGCACAGAGGAAAAGCTCAAAACTTGAAGCTAGGTTAACAATCATAGCATGATATTACTCACTGGTTGAAAAGCATGGATAGCATAAGTTCGTTGGTCTCCTCTGGTAGATTGGTGAGAAACAAGATGTGGTTGGGAGGGTTTTCTGACACCTAAAGACAAAAAGCTTTAAGTATAAAAAACTAAACAGAGACTTTATTGAGAATTGTACACAAACCTGCTGTGGCATCTGGCCTGGCATCATGCCACCTGGAGGCATTTGTCCAGGTGCCATGCCAGGTGGTGGCATCATACCAGGGGGAGGCATGTAGGGAGGTTGACCGGGCATTGGCATCATGCGAGGGGCTTGGCTCATGGGTGGCATTCCCTGTAAAGATGCCAGAACCATTAACAAAACATGCCATGACACCTGGTTAATACTTTACAGTTGACAAGCAGTAGTAAACTGGGTTAAAACTCTGCAATCAATGCTTTGAAACGGGCCATAGTGGAATCAGTACAACAAATATACTGACCGGCATTGCTGCAGGTACTCCAGCCATGGCAGCAGATGTATTCTTTTTCCCAGATGATGTATCAGGCCCTTTGACCTTTTTCTTCTCCTTCTTACGGTCTCGCTCCACATACGTACCCTTCATCTTCGCAATAATATCAGAGTCCTGCTTTGAATACTGTATCCGCTGAAGTTGGCAGAAAAATTACACAAGCAGTTTAGCACAGCTCATTGCTTAAGTTAAATGATCACAAAATGCCTTGATTAACTAGATGCTACTTATTAATCATACATCATACCATAGGTTTGTCATAAAAGGGGAAGCCCTGCATAGATCGGAGTGCATTGGAAGCACTGTTTATCTCCTTAAAGATCACAAAGGCCTGGCCCCTCATTTTTAGGGTACGGGAAACAAGGATGTCTAGAATTTGTCCAAACTGGGAGAATATAGCATACAGCGACTTCTTCAGTTCTAATAAAAGAGGTCAATGAAACAAAGACAATTGGTCAGATCATGAACAATTTGTGTGAATGTAAAACAAGACTTATTATACAATCTGGTTATTTTAGATTATTATATATTAATATATTACACTGTGTAATTTCATACCATCTTTTTTGATCTTCTCATTCAAGTTATTGATGTAGATAGTATGGTTTAAACGCATCTCTTGGCCAGCCATGATTCTGGAACAGTGATAGAGGGGGGAGAAAATAAGATGTTACATTTTCTTCAGGAATAAAAGATGAGATGAGATCGAGCTATTCTCGAATCCCGGCTGAATGACCCATCAGACCCATGATACCAGAAATGGAAAAACAGAAACGCTGTTTATCTCTAAATTAATTCACACGGTGAAACTGAAAATGGCTGCTCCAACTCGTTGTTCTATGTAAGAGCTAGTTCTAAAAGCCATACCAAATTAAAATACTATGAAAACAAAATACAATTTCACTAAAGAAAATACATGTGGAATACATAACAATACGTTACAGCTTACGTTAACAAGCAAAAGTGACCAAAGAGAAGAAATTGAACGAACGCCAGACGACCACAAGCTTGAATGAAAGAATAGGGGGAAAAAAGTTAAAGCTTCCGCCCTAAAAACGCGCCTATGTGAAAGTTGTAAGATTTGATTGGAGAGAAGGTCTTATAACGAACAAGCTGATTGGTCGTCTGGTGAGAATATCCGGTGAATAGCAGCATGTGATTGGGTACTGCTGTGGATGGGCGGGCCATATTTATCGTGTTGCATTTTATTCTGTTCGGGTGTCACACCAGTGAACGGAAACTAAAAATGCAGCAATTTTCAACATTGCTGGAAAGATTTATGTTCTGTCTTTTTTTATGAAGAAACATATATGCAAAATAAAAATTTAAGTATGTTTGATTGGGGCATATGTTTATTTTGATGGATTCTGTCACGACCATGTATGTCCTTATTGGCATTCCCTCAGTGGAGAACACTACCCAGACTTTACCGCACCGGTAAAGTAAGGATCACAGTAATGTGCTTCAGAACTGTGAAATTACTTGCCAAACGCTGATGTGGGTTTGTGTCATTTTATAGATTCATTATATATTATTATAATGCATTTATTGCAACATTATAATGCATTTTTTACATCCCGGTGTAACTTATGTCAATGGCATGTTCATGGCACTATGTAATGCAATTTAAAACACTGTAATATGTTCGCATATGTCAGGTAAAGTATTTTTGCCCTTTTATCATTTAATTCATAGTGTGAATTTCTTTGGGAGCAGTATGTCAGGGGAAAACTTTGCAGCGCCTCCACCACCCCCACTTCCTCCACCCGTATCATTAGCTCGCTCAGTGTCCAGCAAGAAGAAACTTTATCAGGCCATTTCTGAGGGAAAGGCTCCGGTGGAGGGGGACTATGAAGAGGCAAAGGTTATCATAGGACAGAGAGAAAACAGGTAAGAGGCGTGCAAATTAAAACTCTCATTAACTCTTTAAATGCAATCATGGTTTCAATACACAATTTCTCCCTGAAGCTTCAGGAAGGATGTACAGTGGTTGCTGATCAATAAGTATGTGCCTTCACTCATTCAAGATGGTCCACAGTAAGTTATCATTAGACACTAATCCAGTATCAGAATCAGTTCCTCTTATCAGTTCAGTTCAATGTAGCCACGTTAAACCAGATATCCTGTTTGCTCTTTCTGCCTTGCTATTGTTTGACTGATGATGTCTGTAATGACATTTCATTGCTCTTCTGTGTGAATGAAGATGTGGCCTCGTGGCCTTATGGATGGCATCTCGTTTACTGCAGCCTCCCAGTATCGTATCCATGGAGACAGTGGTTCAGACTGCAAAAGACAAAGGCTACACTGCACAAGGAGAAATGTTTTCTGGTACATAGTTAGTAACAATTTTGAACTGTAACTGCACAAAATGTATTTAAAGTCTCAGTAGTTTAATCTTGTATCTTGTCTCAGTAGTTTAATCTCGCTGTTAGTTTTCTTGTATTGATAAGTTCTTCTGCAGAGAGTTCTGTGGTAGAAATCTCTTGTGGACTTAAAACACTTATTTTTCAAATGCTAAAACGGTTGTTCATTTTCATGCTTTTTTGTTTTAAATTAGCCAGTGACATGGCCAAGCTGGCAGAGGAAGTTTGTGGGTGCAGAGTTCAGAGGTTATCAGGGGGCATGATGGGAGATAACGCTGATGTCATCCTGAAACATCTCTTTGCCGGGCAGCCTGTTCTTATACCGTATCTTTTCTGCTTTTACTTGGTTGTTAATGTATACGCCACACTTTTTTCTGGATCTAACTTTTTTTGCCATTTTGACATCTTGATACTGATAGGTTAAAATGGGGTTTAGAACTAGGAAGTGTCAGACTCAAACATGTGTTTCCTGCATGAGCACCACAGCTCTACACATGTGCTAACTACTCTGACACTGGTCAGACACTGTTGATTCATTTTTAAATACTTTGCACTATTCATGCATCCAAACTCACCAGCATTAGTAGACCGAACACAATGTTATCAATGTTACACTGTTTAATATTTGTAATATATTTATTTAGAATGTAGTTATTTTCCTGACTGCTTTGGCACAGATATGATGAGGATTTTAATCATGAGCCCTGTGTACGCAATGGCCACAAAGCCCATTGGGCGGTTGTCTCAGGTAGGACCAATTAAATCAACAAACTAACTCATCAATAGGTTGAGAGTCACAAACATAGAAATAGATTTTAAATGTAAGGCAATAATTCTAAAATGTAGTAATATTTGTCTATTGACAATATATGTTTATGCAGGTATATTATTGGGCTTAAGACAGGGGCGTGTGGATAGCAAACTGTTTCCCCCTGACATCACTCTTCCCTGGCTGCATCTGTCCCAGTACGGGGCCTCTGTGTCTTGGCCGATTGGTGACATTGAGGAAGTTTATGTTCTTGCTAAGCAGGGGAAGAGTCTACGTTACCAGCTGTGGAAGTTTGAGACAGTAACACAAAGCAATGCCCAGCTCAAAGAGATGGACCCTCAGAGGGCCAGTGATGGGACATATTATGTGCTTCCACCTGGTGGGGTGCAGGAAGGTCTCGCTGGACAAGTGGTGCTGCTTCACACCCAAACACTTGTGACCTAATCATAACAACGAAGACTGGACCTGGTTGCCGGTGGATTCTTACGCCTGCGTTTCAGTTTTTGTCCACTAGGTGTCCTCATTGATACGTTTTAAGTTACTTTCTTGAACTTGAATTTGGATAGGTGAAATGTTATGTTGTAACCATTGTATTTAACATAGGACTCAGCCATGTGCAGCCATGCCTTATTGTGGGATAGAGTGCATGTCTTTTTAAACATGTTCTGATTGTATGGAAAAATCAAACATATCAAATAACTTTCGACAGTCTTATTTGTAGTTGTTGATTAAACATTTTGCACATTGCAGATGTAGTTTTCAAAAAATAAAATGACCTTTGCTTCAATTTTGTGTTTTTGTTAATATGAAGCCCTATTAGGGAACATTTAGTTCAGAACAAACCAAATCATGTTACTTAACATTTACTCGACCACAAATATGTGATTTATTGTCCATCAGTAGTCCAACAATTTTTTTGTTTTTTATGATCCAATCCCAAAGTTTCAAAACTTTTCCTTAAATTGCACAATGCATCACTAGAAAAGCTTTTCTGAACAGGAAATTGTCACAGGAAACATCACTTAACATGACTGGAATATTTACAGTCTGTGAGCAATATCCTTGTAAACCAAATATTACCTATTTGTTTAGATCACGTCACTTGCAAATCATTCTGAAGATTGTGTTACGCTGTATAACCTACAATCCATCCTGCTTTGTATGTATCAGCAATCATTGAGAAATGATGTATCAGGAAGTAAAGCTCAGAAACATATTAAAGAAAAATGGTTCCAGTTTATTGGACTGAATTTCAAGACAACAGACATAAAAGGACACATGAGCACAGAGGCTTAGCATGTCCCTATTGCAATGAAACTTGTCTCACACTGTATTGAATGAACACAAGCCACCAAAGCACTACACTATTCAGTTCTCTTTCCCATATGACACATGCATCATAAAAAGCCATTGAATGATACTTAATACTACTAATTTGTAAACAAGGGAGGAGTGTTGGGTGACTATAATTGTTGCTGTCTAGTCAGAATCGGAAAATACTAAGAGATTGAATGCTGTGTTGGAATGTTGACGGACAAACCAACAGCCATGAGCAGACCTGCTCAAGTCAAGAGCTTCAAGAAAATCAGCAGGTTGAACATTATATTTAGTAAACATAAGCCGAAGTGACCGGGTGAGTTGTAAATAACATTGTTCTGGTGTTTATTTTTTTAAATCAAATAGATTTAAAATTACAGCTTGTGGCCTGAAACAGGAAGTGTTGACGGAAAAAGTTGTGTGTATGGTCACAACACACCAGATGCTTAATGTACATCAGCAAATTTTCCACCACATTAACCAATTTCATCAGCCTGTCCCTGTTTCAAAAGCTAATATTTATGATATGAAATGACAAATTTATCTGAAACTCATAGAAAGCCTGCTATGATATGAGGTCGGAGGTCATATAGGAAAAACAAATGCCAGCTAATGGTTGGCAGAGCAAATAAAAACACACATCAGCCTAATTATTCTGAACTTGCATGCATTTGGTATCCTAGAAACTAAACCTGTGCATACATTTAAATGGGATTAAAAGTACACACAGTTAACACTGCAATCAGGTCACTGATAGGCCACCTCAAAACCCAAATAAACAAGTGGGTTTAAACTTCATTAACAGATCAAACTATTCCATCAACATATTACAAAAAATAAGCGATATAATGTGAGTGTATATATACATATAAAATTCATGTTAGCCTGTTGTACATCTTTGTAACTGTGGCTATAGATTTAGGAATGCTAACACTGTGCTATCTGGTCACTAAATAGACTAACTATGATCTTGGTCCCCTAATAATTCTCATTGTCATGGGCAAAGCTGTTAGTGTTAATGCAAAATATTTCTGCAAAATAAAGATCTATTACTTCGGACGCATCAGATTTTAACTGCAGCTGTTTATAGTAATGATCTATTTACAGTTCCGTCTACTTAAAAGTGAAAACGGTTTCCATGACTAACTTCCTGTCAGATCTTGACAGCCATTACGACGGGTATGACAGGGATTATGGAAATAAAGTGAAAGTGAAACTAAAGCTAAAAAAAAAAAGCTTAAAAAAAGCAGTTTTAACACAATTAAATTATTACTATTTACATAACCATGGAAACCCAAACAGAAATTTACAAGAAAGGAAAATACACTAACCAACACAAATTTCCAGTCTGATAGTGTTATCAACATACCTTTAGGTATAAAAGAAAAAAGGGACAAGAGAACTTTGCAAATATTCTTAAAAGAACAAACATGACTGTGCGCTCTTTAAAAAAAAAACACAACACCACACGCCCTATAATTGTTTCCCATCTGCGCTGTTGTTGCTCTGGTTCATTATCTGTTTGTGGTGTATCCACATGTGCAGGTGAGCAATGAATAACATGAACCTGCTGACCAATGAATTCCAAAGACCAGGCAAGAAAATCAAGTTTTTCACCCATTTGTGATTAGTTCTCTTCATAACTTTCCCACAGCACAGAGGAAAAAAGCACGGTCATCTCAGGCGAGCGATTCCTCAATCAACGTGTTCCTCCACGTGATTCTCAAGGTAGAAGCTGATTCCAGGTATCCATCAGGGTTGAGGAGATGCAGCGTCCTGTAGCATGTCACCAAAGATCTGAATCAGGTTGTCCAGACCCCACAGGTACCCATCCTCACGGTTCCCCTCAACCCAGGGTGTCCGGTGGTCCAGGGTTTGGGGTGGTGGCAGAGGAACCGTCTTACCAAAGTCAATCATCCAGACTCGTGCCAGGCCTGAAGCATCATGCACAAAAAGCAAAGAACTCCCAACCACCTGAAGATAAAAAGAATGAATGCTTCAAATGAACAGGCCAAATTTTGTTTTTGTACTGGGGGAACATACGTTTACTATATACAGAACTTCCTGTGTATATAGAAAATGTTGTAGAGCTGGAGACAAAACTCCTCACCTCATGTGTCCTGAAGAAGTCTGATGTTTCTAGAACGCTGCGTAATTCTTCCAGTTTCTGATGGTAACCCCTCTAAACACACAGTATAAGAATAATGAAAATCTGTGTTTAACCTACCAAACTAACTGTCCATTCTACAATGTCAGTGGAGGTTCAAACCAGCCTATTACAGAGATTAAGAAATAACCCTGAAGCAAGCAACATGTACGTGGCTGATTAAACATTAAATTTGATTAAATAGATTTGTGTACCATTATTTTTACACAACAAATCAACATATACAATATATACATTTCTGCACCAGGAACTCACCAGGAACTGTGTGTTGCCACCCACAAAGTCATTCAAGGTCTTCATCACCTGCTCCTTATGTTTGGTTTTTTTGAAGCTGGTGTTGCATGTACCATCTGCTTTCTAAACAGAGAACAGATAATGTTAATACTGACATATGTTAACATGAACCAACAATGAACAATAACTAAGAATAATCTATATTATTCTTTATGCATGTATTATGATGTATACAATATACAACTGTCTATTTAGAAATTAACCAAGAATAATAAATGCCGTGAAAGACTTCCTGGTCAGTGTTGTTCTACTACATAATGTATTAACTGATGTTAAAGTGTGACCTGAAAGTTTCTGCAGGTGAGCAATGATAGTCAAATGATCTATAAACAGCAACATTCCATCACAACATTTTTCTTGGTCACCATTTATTCTTGCGTACAAACATTTGCATGATTCCAAAAAAGTGTTTTGCTATTTACAGGTAACTGCTGATGTTCCACGTTGATTAAGATCAACAGTAAAATAATCATTTTGTAAAGACATTAAATGGGCTGATGATCCCACCTTGATTCCCTCTATGCGGAAGCCGAGCGTGGCGGTGGAGCTCAGGGTCTCTCTCCACTGCATGTAGCGGGGCTTGAGGACGGCCTGCTGGGCTCTCTCCTCTTCACTGGGGGCTGCTGGATCCACAGCCACCATCTTGTCATACATGTCTTTCCTGAGACGAGGACGCTCGCGAGCCTTCATCAGCTCTTCCTCCAGGTACGTTCTGTGGTAAAAAGGAACAATTAATCAAATGCCAATCAAATGATCGATCACAGCGCGTATCAGTCACCATTCCTGCAACCTGATCATGCAGATAGGGGCATTTTTTTAGATGCAGATTGTTAAAGGGAGTCCGAGATTTGCATCTCCATGTCTGTGTTAATAAAGAAAGTGTGGCGAAAAGTGTCTCAACTTGGATCAAATGTGGTTTTTAAGCCAATCGTACGAAGACCTTGATTTCACCCAATTGCTTACTGTAATTCTATTGTGTTCTAATCTCTCTCACCTGCTTCCCATCTTGATGTCCATGATTGAAGGAGAGTCGAAATCAGCCAGCAGGTCATCCATCAGGTTGTAATCCTGGTCATTTTGCTGCACCACTCCATAGTAACCAGGTACAAACGGCTTGAGTTTGTCATTCATCAGCTGTTGAAGGCACTGATGCTCACACTCGCAATACTTCTTCAACAGTTTACCGTTCTCGCCTGCCTGGAAATTACCTGCATGCACACACAGAAAAAAAAGCATTTATTTTAACAGTTCAGTGTACAACATGTTTCTGTCCTTTGTTCAAAGGTGGAATTATGAGATATGTTAATACCTGCATGACCAGCGAGCTGAACCCATGGATATCGTTTCTTAAATGACACTACAAACGGCGAGCAATGCACCATGGTCTTCAACTTCCTCCAAGATTTGGTCTATAAATCAAAGAAAACCCGTATTTTCAGATCAGAGCTGTATACTTTGTTTTGTATTGTTTGCTCTTCTGAGAAGGCCTAAAACGCCCAATCAAAACTGATTGTGCAAAAACAAGTTATATCAGATGTTTCTGTAAAACAAACATTTAAAACAAGTACTTTTTTCTGGCGTGGGAATTAGTGTCAAATGACTATCAGCTACACAAGGTCAACACAGGAACTGTGACGCACATACCCTACAGAGTACAAGCTATTGATTAGAAGCCTCTGATTGATCATATTTAAGACTGTGGGAAATGACATAATTGAAGTGTTTCTAGAGCACTAGATAAACCATCTCATGATTTTCTGGAATACCCCTTAAAAATTGCATTTAAAGTCATTTTTAGAGATAAAAAAAAATGACAGTGGATAACAAATGCATCACAATTTCAAACATCAAAAATGTTTAGACAAAATGCCATTTTCTCAAAAGCTAATTTAAAATATACATTTTCAGTTTCTGAATTTTCCAACTATTTGTACACACCACCTTTCTGTTCTTTCAGTCCCTGCCTTAGTTCTTTCAATTCTTTTTCTTTTTCCACTTGTTTTGACAGGAATAAGGAAATAACCAACTAAGCCCTGCCTGGAATGCATGTCATCAGGATAAAGACCTGACAAGTTTCAGCATATCTACGTTCAAACAGCGTATCAACATTTTTGAGCAAATAGTCAGATTGATCATGTTAATTCCTTAGTACTAACAGATACTATCTGATTTCAAAGCT
Source organism: Ambastaia sidthimunki (assembly GCA_036877625.1). NCBI lineage: Eukaryota > Metazoa > Chordata > Actinopteri > Cypriniformes > Botiidae > Ambastaia > Ambastaia sidthimunki. Next base: position 807 of record JAZGTK010008903.1, on the reverse strand, counting down.
TTTACTAATTCACACAGAACGTTCTTTGGATCATTATTAAATTATATCGAGATAACAACTTACATTTTTTTGCTGACAATTTGCAATCAAACCATTAAAGTCAAAACAGAATCATTTTTACAGTTGTCTCACAAGAGCAAAAGGGCAGTTCAGTGGACTCCAAAAACCTTTTATCTTTTCTTTACAATCAATCATTCTCTTCATCTACTTTAGCCCCTTTCACACACACATCTGAACATCTGCTCTCGCTCATTCACAGCTCACTCTCCACACACAGATGTAATTCAGTTTCCCCCCAGAGGAGACTATAGCCCGTGGTGACAGATGACTTTACACAGTCTTCTTTGTTTGTTTGTTTCTCGCCTTACAGCTTGTGCTGTGTCACCATAAGCCCAGGAGAAGACACAAGTGAAAACATTTTCAGTTTTATCTTTGATGAAAAATCTAATTGATCATATGCACCATTGTTAAACAACTAACACAAATATGTTTTATACTTATATAACATTTAATGATTTAATTACGATTGCAACCCATTTACGTTGGACCACTCCAGTCCTGATAACACTAGAACAGTAACTGTTGTCATAGTGATAACGACCAAACCCTGCGGGATGTCACAATGTAATCCACCTATGGGTCAAGGGTCACACCAACCCTGTACAAACAGGACTGCTGTCTTCAGATCTGACCTATCTCAAGGACGGACACACACACACACACACACACACACACACACACACACACACACACACACACACACACACACACACACACACACACACACACACACACACACACACACAC
>JAZGTK010008902.1:0-17798 GCA_036877625.1 Ambastaia sidthimunki | reverse complement strand
TCTCACCAATCTTTTTTAACCAGAATTAATAAACTAGTTTTTATTTATTTCACTCATCTGGTTTTCCACCAGTATTTAATTCCCCTTCTGAGTTGTATTTTTTTCTAATTGTGGAACTTGGCCAGATCGGCCATTTTTTTTAACCATAGTTTATATTTCACCACCTTCTATTGGTTAGCCTAATCTCATGGGGCGTACACCAAACTTGTTTGTGCCCTACCTTATCATGTCATGGCACTTTGGAAACTACCCAGCTTACTGTTGCATCCCTCACATTATCTAATGGAAAAGTACAGAAGACCCAGAGTTTGTATGTGACCATTCTGTATTTAAAAAATCATCACATTGGTCAATCTACACATCAGACTATTGATTTCATTCATTATTATACTTTTTAAGTAAATTTCACAATACTAACACCACTCAAGAGTGAGCAACACAAAACACAGATGATGAAAACCCTCATTATATCATGTAGAATTCAGGTCACTTGTCACATGCCGGGCGACCTGCTGATGTTGTAAAGTCTACCTGATAGCCCATTAGTTCTGCTGTTATTTGTATGGGAATTTACATAAATATGTAATTCCTACAGAATAATGTTTCATAAAAAGTCCTCAACAAATGTTCTCCTGTACTGTGCAACTAATTAGGTCTAATTATTCATTGTTGCTGCTGGGTGTGTTATAAAAACAAAGGCGGGTGATGAAGAGAGATGTATGTGTTTTGTGTTTGTTGTTGATGAGGCCCAATCATTTCATTTATTCTCATTACAGTTGATGTCAGACTGTTTCCTTAACTGATTCAGGGGTCAGTGATTGAACAGGCCAGGCTTCAAACACACACACACACACACACACACACACACACACACACACACACACACAAAATAATGAGAAAAGTGAAATATGTAGTGAAGAGAAGGAAGTGGATATTCAATACATGTTTTTGACCAGGGCCCTTGCAGCACCCATGATGGTTAAATCATATAAAATATGCACATTATTTATTGGGACAAAAAACAATTCTTTTGCTAATACAAAAATTGTTGTGTGTTTCCACTATTTGACTGTTACTTGTGCTAAAAGGCTTATAATATGCCTTTTAAAATGTGTTCTGTAAACTGTATTTTAACTAGCTAATATAGAAATGTTTGGTTGTAGCCAAGAAATTCAAAAACTGAATTTCAAAATTAACTTATCCTGAGAAATGTTTATTGAAGTAAAGATTGTCAACTAGCTCTTGATGTCCTTTACATAGAATGTAAGAAGACAAGAAAGAATACAGTGAACACTTCTAAAAACTACATGCAGTATGTAATGACCATACATCAGTTTTCTCCTGCATGTGGACTAAATCTGTCTTCTCATCACCAGTGACTCCAGCTAATGAGTGACATGTTCAGATGATATCACAGTGTGAGTGGAAGACAGCTGTGGTGACATGGGTCAGCTTCCTTTTCAAAGGTTTGTGGTTCTATTCATCACAGAGCTTCAGCAGGCCACATGAACCCTGTCAGCTGTCAGTGTGAGGAGCAGACAGGCCCAACATTTATCACGATTAGCTCTAATTAATAAAGCCTGCAGCGTTCATCAAGAGATCCAAGCACACGGTCTAATCTCTTCTTTACTAAGAGCACAGCCTGACAGCCACAGCTGATTTACAGCAGGTGAATGTGTGTGGTGTAATGTAATGATGGTGGATATATGAGAATTTGTCACTGTATGGGCTCTTTAGATTGTGATGGAGAGTCTGTGAGCATGTATACACATGCATGTTCACGTATTTGTATTTGTGTGTGGCTTTTTATGTATACGTATGTGTGTCAGTACCAGTCCCCTCTTCATCAGCTGGATATTGACAGCCCTGACAGAACGTTGATTATCAGACCCACAGGAAGCTGAGGCCTGTCGGCCTATCTGCCTGAAAGACGGGCTCCCTTAAGAGTGATGAAACAATCTGAAGAGAGAGAAAGAGAGAGAGGGAGAGAGAGAGGAGGGAGTGTTGTGGGGGGGTTTAAGGGTTGTCATGCCCATCATCATGACAATAAGCTGTCTGGTGTGAGAGAGACAGACAGGCAGGTCTAGCATCAGAATCAGATTAACAATCACACTGACCTCCAGCCAGGCAAGAATTTGAAGCAGGACACATTTAAACTTCTCACACTGAGAGTTTACATCATTAGATTCTCTGCATTGCCTCAAATTAACTTAGGGAACACAGATGCTCCTGCATGTTGTGTTATTTTTTTTTATATTCATATCAGGTGCTATTTACAGTTTTTAGGATTTCTGTGCTCCACTACAGACAGAAGGTCATCACTCATCACATAGTTTTCTGTTGTGTTGGTAAATGTCACATTTATCAAATGCATCACTCATCACAACTTATTACATAAGCATTAATTACTAGATTTGCAGTTATGATTCTGCAGTCAACAATCAACATGAAGAAGCTGAAATATAAGAGATGATGAGAGATTTTGTAATTCTTCTCACTTTTTTGTATGGATCCTTCTTTTAACAGTCATTCACATCTGCTAATCACCGGTGCTAATGTGATAATACCATCTCATTGCTGTTCAGTCATATGCAGAGCAATCTGATACTGTAATACTGTGTGCAGGACCTGAGTTGATGTTCAGAGGGGACATGGGGAAGAGGGGGGTCTGAATTGTGTTAATCAGTGAAATGCTGAAACAGAGAATTGAAGATTTCATGTCAAATGGTCTTGAAGTCATGGCCCATCCAAGAAACATGCATCAACTACCCCAAGAGTGCTTCATCAGAGTCATATGTTTCTGATATCACCATACTAAGGGAAAGATCTCATCCCAGATCCTGTGTAACTCCCTTTTTTTCCTTTTGGATAAATTTTTTTTTCCATAGTAATTGTAACCCCAACACACCCTGGCACAAAGATGTGTGGCTTGATTGTTTAATCAGTTCTAGTCAATGAGATGACATTTGATTGGCTGCTGTTAAGGACAGGTCTAATTATGATTGGCTTCTGATATCAGTTTAACAGAGAGGGGCAAGCGTTCTGTAATCATCTACACAGTTGGTCAGCACTTCTTTATCTCCATGTGTCTGTTTCTGTCCCTCACTGGCTTCCTCTTCTCTCTGTACTGCTGAAGGGTATCAGTCGATATTCCCTTGTTCCTCTCTCTCTCTCTCTCTCTTGCTCTATCATTCTTTTGGAGCAGGACCCCAGATAAATGATTGCCCAGGCTGAAAGTACATGTTTCTCAAGGACCTCTGATGGGCAGTGGATAATAAAAATGATGTCACGGTATGAGGAAGTGTTCTCTTGGCCCCTCCCCTCTCATAATCACAATCCTCACAGGCCATTATCCCACCCACCAGCAGCCTGCTAGAGAAAGCAACTCTCCAGTCGTGGGTAGTATTAATGTTTAGAACAGTTTGTTTTCAACAGGTCAAAGTGCAGTGTGGAGTTTGAATGTAGGTTTGAGAGCATTTGTTAAGCCACATATAATCTTATTTTATATAAGCAGAAATGGAAATTGTGAACTAGAGTTCAATGGGATAAATCTCTTAAAAGCAACCTGTGTATGTTATCTAAGAGGTGACTGATCTGACCTATGCCAGAAATCTGTGTTTCTACTGAATTTGTTTCTTTATTGCATTAATTCTTTATTGCATATATTTTTTCATTTAATTTTTTTTTTGGTTTATGTATAAGGACACAATAAAACACTTGGTAAATGCAACCTCAGATGTCCAACACATAATATATAACACATTGTGATTATTTCTTTAACAAAAACTAGGCACAATTAGAGAAGCCACATTTATAGCTTCCATAGGGATTAAGAGGGCAAGTAGCAGCCAGCTGCTACTAATCAAATGCCTTTAATTAATTGATCATCAGCAAGTGTGAGAACCTCTATAAAAGCACAAGTTTTGGCCATTTGCTGGTTTGGAGCATTCAGATGTATGTTATCAATTCAAAACAATTTGAAGTCCATTTTACAGTAAAGAAGGTCATGCATAAATATTGTTAATATTCAAGACAACAACAAAATGACTGAGAAAAAAAGAAACAAGGTGTTGCAATGGCTTAGTTAAAGTCCAGACTTTAACCCAAAAGTCACATACGTACATGCAAACAGTAATAATTAGGTTTTATTTGTGGGTGGATGAATTCTCCACTGTAGCTGCAAGAAATAATTAAGTTACACTAGTGCTGTGAAGATGCAGTGAAATTTTTTTTTTCAATCAAAACTTAGACGTAAATAATTTAATATTTCTTTTATCTGCCTTTTATTTGAATGAAGAATAAAGCTGATATAACTTGACCTTCAATACAATGTTTCTAACAGAGACGAAGAGAAATCTAGCAACAAAAACTATATACTGGATCTAACAAAAGTGTAATTGTGTGCTACAAATGTGTGGGTATACATATATAGTTCTTAAAAGAAGCAGCAGGAAGAAGAGTCTTCACTGAGAGCAGGAACGGGTCAGTGTGAGGGTGGAGAAAGATGCAGAGGACAGAAGGAATGAGGGGAGCTCCAGCATAGATTGTGTTGGCAGTTGAATCTCTGTATGTCGGTCTGGGATTGAACATTCAGGTCAAATGCTCCATTGAGGCTATTTTAGAAAGGTTAAGGTTCTCCTTATACAGCACACTAGTAGGAACCTGCTTTGAAAGTGTGTATCTATATTTATATATATAGTCTCCTATGTCCTTGCATTACTGTAAAGTGCTGTGAGTCAGTGTCTATTGTATACAAGTGGCATTACACAACAGACAGTATGGCCCGCACAGACATCCAGTCATCCAATCAAGTTGGCCTGGGATTACATAAATAAATGTTTCTGATTGTGTGTGTGTGTGTGGCCCATAATTAAACTTAAAGCTTTAAATTTTTCTAAAGGCCTTTCCAAATTTTTCACATTCTACTTTCACATTTGTTTTCCTACCTATAGTATTTTTAACGCATCAAATTATTATCACCATCAAATCGCCATCTGCTTATATAAGGAAAACCACACTCTTGTTTACAGCACTAAGATTCACAGCACATCTTTAGAAAAAACAGGGAAACAAACATTTTAGTTATTAGCATTTTTTCAATTATGCATAAGACAGATATATGCACATTAAAAAGATAAAACTCAAATGCTCATTAAATTTACATAGAATGGCATTTAAACAACATGGCACTTGTGCACAAGCTCTTTTAATGGACTCTGATAAAACCACATTAAAAGTCAGGAGCTGGAGTATATGTGCCCATAGAATCACCCTTCAAAAGCCAAATTAATATAATTGACTTGATTAATTAATCCCCTTGATATTTGCGTCAGCACATCTGAGCAACAGGTGTTCTGTGTTGAGGCTGTGCATTATTTAAAGCACATTAAAGCAGAGAGTGATTAAGATTCTCGCATCTAACTGCAAATGTCAAATAATCATGGCAAAAGTGACAGCCTGTTTTGTTTCTCTTTTTCGCTTATTTTTTACTTTTGTTTCTGTTCTATGCAGGATACAGGAAGACATTGAAAGAGACATTGCAAGATGTCTTTTAATTATATGCCTTATTTTTCTAAGCATCAACCATTGAACGAATTACTGTTTGATTCAAATATTCAGTACATAAAAAGAATTTACCTAAACAAGAAACCTCAGAAAGAACAGCATAATGCATGAATACATTAGGTGACTTTTTTTAACTTAATACACTAAATTATCTTAAAAATTTGTTACAATTAATTAAAAAGAAAAAAAGAATAATGTTTTCTTTAAAATAATGTAAAAAAAACAAGTATCCACACAACTGGGTTACCTCTAGAACTTGAGTCTGGTTTAATAGTTAATCTTTCAGATATGCATGTATACATCACATTAGGAAGTCCAAAATGGTATTGAACGGTTGTGTTAGTGTAGTTAGAGCCAGACAGGATCTGTTCCTTATTGTGTATGGGAGCTAAGTTAGTTATCAATGTATCTAAATATGTTGAATCTTTATTTTAGTTTATTTCCCACATTGTTTTCTGCTGTCATAAGGTCATATTTTTTTCTTCATACACTACGTGTGCCAGATAAGAAATGTGAAGAACTAAAATATTTTGTAGGTTGTGCTACCAATGTAGGCCTCTAGGTACCCACCTGATCAGTCTGTACCTTGTGTTAACCAGTGCAGCTATAAGCATGTCAATTTCTTCTTAAATTGATAGCAGACAATTTGTTTCAGTGTCTTAAACTGCCATGCACGATGGCTGCCCCATGCCAACAGGGTCACCAGCGTTAAAAGCATCCGTGGGCTGTGCTTCTGCTGTGATTGACACGCCTGGGTCAAAAAGTCATATTATTATGTTATCAGGGGGTTAATATAAACACTTTAACCTGACCTTAACAGACAGGATGGAAACACAAATACACTCGCAGGCAGCTGAAACATTGATGTCATAGGCCACTATATAAGTTGTCCAAATGCATTTGTATCATTACTGTTGGTCTGTAGAGGCAATGCCGCGGATGGTAGAATGGGAGGAGAGAAAGGTAGAGTCTGCTCTTTGATAGGCACGTCTCATTTCTGTGTTGACAGCTTTGTCAATAGCCCTAGGATGTCTGCCTCTCCCCCTCCCCTCCCTGTGATTGACAGCCAGCAGGTGGCGGCTGAATGGAGTTGTCAGGAATGCTGCTGATCAGCCGCACGTTGCTGTTAAAGATGGAGAAGCGGCCCGTGCGGCTGCCCAAGGTGATCTCTTTCTTTACAAGTGACAGACTCCTGCTGCGTATGCCCCCCTCACCGCAGGATTTCAGTCCAACACTGCCATTCACACAGAGAAAGAAAGAGTCTTCTCTTACTTAGTAGGACAGATGGACTCTCGTTCTCATAATACTGTGATATGATGAGAAATAAAGGACACATTATCAGTTTAATCAGCTTAGTGACTGCCTGAAAGCAGAGGAGAATGTTAAAGGTGAAGTGGGCAATTTCTGCACCACCAATTGTTTTTTAAACGGGTTCCCCAAACATTCTGCCCATCTACAATTGGTCAATTTTTGTCATCTTTGTTTGCATCGAAGTGCCTTTTTAAGTTTGGCTAATTCTGAGCTATGGAGTGGCACATACACATGACCTTTGACCTTGGATCATGAAAGAACTTATTACCCATCATTATCAAAGTGAAAACTATCAAGCATCTGTATTTTTTGTCATTAGACACAATCTTTGTTTTTATCTCTCAATTGAAAAGCTTTTTTTTCTTTTGAGTGGAGCCGGAGACGCCAGTTTCTGTTGAATGTGTTAACTCGTGTCTAAATGAGTGCATAATTATATATTAATTAGCGGTACTTAAGCACGTGTTTAAGTTACATCTGTTTTAATTACCTTGGCTAATCATATGATAGCAGATTTTTCTTGCACTGTATGCAAATGGGAGTCGCTTCCTGTCTACTGAGAGTTTTCTCCTGATTAGCAAGACACCTAGCATCCCACAGCGAATTAATTTACTTAAAGGAGCCTACTGTTTCCCTCTACAACTTACCGCTTACTACCCTGTAGTCTGCCAATAAGGTCCAAAGAATCTGCTCAACACTGAAGTGTGTCATGGGCCAACAAAGGGCTTTGCTGTAATTATGTGAATTTCTCCACAATCACATGTCCGTCAACAGACTTCCTGCTTCTCCAAGAAATTGCCATTATCACAGACAGAAATAGGCATATAAATTCAGTGTTAATGAAAATGTCAATTAGCAGTCTGTGCTGTCAGGTGATGCTACTTTGGCCCTACACAATCCACAGCTCTGAAGAATGACACCGACCAATCACACACACACACACACACACACACACACACACACACACACACACACAGTCTATCTCGCCTTGTATGCCTTGTATTCAGACAGCTGCTTGGAGGTGACACATTCTCCATCTCTTGTGTTTGCCCACAGAGAGAACAGAGTCTCTCTAGAGTCTTTGTTTATATTAGGAAAAAAGAGAATATGCTGAATATGTCAAATCCTTACATCCACGAGAGACTAAGACCAGAACTAAAATAGAAACTAAATGATAGATGCCTAAATAAATAAACAAATAAACACACATAAATCTTAGACTAAAAAAAGATGTGATGCATATTATTTGCCAATCAGCTCTAACTAAGTTTCCCATAATTGTTAATGTCTTTTTAATATGCCATAGAAATTTAGGCTTTACGCAACAGAAAAAAGTCATTAATTTATTTCATCCCTGAGGTGCCATCATGTTGTCTCACTGTTCATTTGTATTTAACATTTGTATTTCTGTGTTTGGATCATTAATCAAATTGAGATGGGCGGCAAAGAGAGGACAGAACAGGATCCAAAACATATTCAGGGCAAACCCTCCTTAAAGCTTACACACAAATTCCAAAAAAACTGGAAAGAAGATATCAATACTGAGTTCACTGGTGTCTGGATGCATGACAGAGAAAATAAACACTTTAAACCACAAAACACGTACACACATTCACACCGGCACCTCAGACAAACATCTGTGGAGGCAAGTGAAATGGCAGAAATAAAACAGACAGATTTGCACCAAAACGTCAATAAAAGAAGAATGTATTAAAAGCACATTTGAAATTCCTAACAGCGTCGGGCCTCATTTAGAGAAGTCTGGGTCGTGCACTTTTAAAAGCACTGGATATAAATCAATTTGGGTGGGTGCTCACACTGAGACCTCAATAAAATGAATAGATGAATGTTGCTCACCCTGGACACATTTTTCAAGTCCCTGAGCCATTCTGTACCCATAATTATGATTTTGATGGTTCCTGATCGCGTATTTCAGAGAAGGCAAAGGAATGAGTTTAAATTGCTAAGAAATCAGATCTATGTATTTAGGTTTATAAATCATAGCATTATGGCGTGATTGTCAATATATGTTGACGACCAACAATATTTAATATAATGTTATATATTAATATAATGTTGCCAACCAACATTAATAGCAAGCAGATCTGTGACAGGTGGGGACACGAGTGATCTTCACACCTTTTCTTTCTATCTCACACACTCTCTTCTTTCCATCTTTTCCTCTTTCTGGTCAATAACCCATCAGACAGATGACAGGTGGAATTGTCTGTTGACTCTTTAAGTGATTGGAGCCCTTCAGCACAGTCCACATGCAGTCCACAGTCCAGAAAACAGAACCTTAATGATGGACACCTGTACAATTTCACACAAGCTGGTCGATGTGGATAAAGAAACAGAGTAAACACATCTATACAGTCACAACTCAGCCAATCTTTTAAAGACCCTCTCGTAACATTCTACTAACAAAGCTTTTGCGTTTAATCTAGTGTTACACACCCTCCAAACAGCCAGACACACAGTATTTACTGTGTATGTTTACTGGGCTTTGTTTTTCACGGCTAGCATGGAATAGCACATTAATGGGGTATAATTATAAATCTGCTGTTCCCCTGTGCAGTATACAGACTGCATTCCAGTAAAGCCACAAACTGCAGCATTCTACCCCATTACATCTGCAATGATTAGAAATGGAGGAGAACATCTGGCGTCTGCACTGTGACAGAACAGAGCATTCTGTCCTTTAATGGATATCTGCAGGCCAAAAGGATCTTATATTTTATCTTGCAGAGTTAACTCTTTGCATGCCAGAGTGGGGCTCTTTTTAATTGTGCTGTTGTTTATGGGGTCCAGGGCATATGGTCTACAAGGAGGAACATTTTGGGGTTCTAGGAAAACAGGAAATGCTGAGAACACTGTAATTATTTATCATTATAGGAACTTAGTATGTCTGGTTGCTTGTTCATGCGTTGCAAATTTAATATAGTATGCTAGAATTAAGAGGTCAGTGATAAATCAGTGCAGTGAATGAAAAATATAGTGTGTTATACGTTTTTACCTTAGAACCATGCAGAATTTCTGCGTGTTAAGCTCACAGTGTCATAACAGTCCCTTTGTCTTTTCATGTAAGTTCAGCAGGGCGAGCGAGGTTGCTTTCTATTGTTTCTCACTAGTGCAGTCTGAGCATGCTCAGAGAAACACTTCCCACATGCTGCTAGACCGTGTGACAATATTTTTATCACAGAAAACTTCACAGAGCTAAAATAGATATGGAAACACAAACAGAGGAACATACTGTGCGCTGAATTTAGACTCAAAGCCATCTGTATGTCTGCAGACACAAAAGCTTATTATAAGTGATTATAGGTATTATAAAGCAATGCTCTTTTTGTATCATTTATATATAATAATTAGATACCAAGTCACATGTGATTCCTGTAAAGGCTTTTACACTAACACCTCAAGACCTCTGATTGGCTCTGCCATTATCTTTACAGCCACACCCGAAGCATTAATATTATGTGATGTCTGCCATATCAACAAACCCGTTTTGGATCCTACTGGCACCAATTATGACGAGCTGATGAAAGTCCACCTATAAGACTTTAATGAACATGAGCGGTAATTAAACAGACTGGTAACGCAGGCCTCTCTTGCTGAAGTTGTTTCAGTAATGACGAGGGAGCACGAATACGGCCATCTTTGCCTGCAAAATTAAAAAGAATATAATTGGACGACCGCAGGCTTAAATGACGGCCTTTGCCAACTTCTGACAAAACAGCCATAATTAAGAGCTGTGGGCTCAGAAGGGGCCTGCAGGGCTGAACTCTGAACAGCAGCAGAGGATTAAAACAATAAGAGACCTGCCTCTACTGCCACAGTATTTACATCACATATCACCTGTTTAAACTCACAGTGGGGTTCAATACAGATACATGAGGTCACAACAACATATAAGACAGTATATGGTATGGATATGTATATGATGGACTATATATCGCAAATAGTAAAACTAGAGAACAGAGATTACAAAGATTAAAGAAAATATTTAAAAAATACTCCATAAAAATACGTTGCTTAGTTTTTTAGGTACTTTGTGAGTGGCATTAAGGATCTAGTAATTTCTGGTTTTGACTCTCTCGCTATGAAATTTCTGTGGATTTCAAAGAGGCAGGATCGTAATATTCACCTTTCCTCCTTGTTATCGAAATGACCTATAAATTAATAAATATGTCTGAAAGGTTTTATTAGTTGCGACACAGACCTCCCAACATCGTGCGAGCGGAGGGAAAATATGAAGGGTTATAGAGCGAACAATCTCTCGATAATTAACAGGAGGATAAACAAAACATAAATTTGGATATTGCGTTTATTTGGACTACCACTCAAATATGCCTGAACAACGCAATTTTAATTAAAAGATAAATCTATGTGACACTCTGCCTCAGAGTTAATTATTCAGTGTTGTATAATAAAAATAAAGCCTATTAAATATGCCACACACTGTATTTCTCCATTAACAGTTTAAGAGCATTAGAGACGTTCAGATTCAGGCCTGTGAGTTGTGTTTCTCATGTTTTTCTCTTTAACTGTTATTTCTATCATTATCTGTGTTCTGGAAGCTTCCTGTAAATACGTATGTATATAAAATACATACAAATGTGTGTGTGTGTGTGTGTGTGTGTTTGTGTGTGTGTGTGTGTGTGTATACAGAGAGAGAATGTAAGAGGAACAATATTTCATATTTCTGTATGTCGGTGATACATTTTAACAATCATATGTTTGCATGCACACTGTGTTGATGACTTTGTGGGTCTCTGTGTTACAGTTTTTGAAAGCTATTTGTTTTCATTTAGTGCTGCTGTCTTTGATAGCACATATCAACAGACTTTGTTCAGTTGTGGGTAGTAGCAGCAGCCATGGAGGACCTTAAATGGCAATCAGCTTTTTTAGACAAGACCTGTGCATTTTGTATCTTATTATGCTCTGGTGTGTGTGCGTCTGTGTAACTTATAAACATAAAAAATTATTGTTAGATAAAGTATACATAGCATACGCACATAATTGTGTCAAAAATTGATGTTTTAAATTTGAAACTGTTTAAATAACATGCTTCCATTACTGGAATAAGAATTTAAAAAATAGAATTAAAATTAACCAGTTTTAATGAAAGAAAAGATACACCCTTTTCACAACACTTCTTATTTTTAGAGGTAGAGGTTTTATTGCGTAAAACACTGGATAAAACCATACTGTATTAAAGACATTAGAACTTCATTAGAACTTGCAGAAAGGAGACAATTGCTGAAATAAAAAAATGCAATTGCTGAAAAGTGTTTTTATACAGAATACGTTTCTCTCTTGTCAAACTGATGTATGATAATAAATAATGACCAGGAATAATACTTAAATACAATAGCAAATCATCTACTTTTAGCATATGAGAAACAATATATCCTTTATTCCTCCTCTGATGTAGAAACATTCTTCATTTAGGAATGTTGGACAGTATACAGATGTACAGTTTATTATCACATACTATAGAACAATATAGAAAGAAATAAAACATGATTGTTGACATTTATTTTATTTTCTCCAGAAGCCCAATATTTTTTATTTTTTTTATGGTAGGGGAGGTAATGTGAACACATAAGCACCTGAACTTATGGACTTAACAAGCACAACACAAAAAGAAAAGAAAAAAATGAAATAATAATTATAAAAATCTTTCAGTGTCATTAACAGAATTATTGCCTGTCTTAAAGCCTCAATAGATCAAAAATACTAGAAAGCAGAGGAAAAAAGTGCAGTGAATAGATCTTTTTTTAGTTATCTTGTAGTTTTGTTTATTCACTCCAAAATATTTAGGTTGGGGTGCATACACACACACACACACGAAAGAAAAGCAAGCGGCTGACAGGCACCAGAAAACACACTAGTGTGTTGAAACCTTTAAATCTCAAAGCAGTCACAAATGTCTTTAATTTGAAACATTGTCCCCCCAGTACAGCTTATACAAAAAGTTGCATTTGATTTTTCCACTTGATTTAAGGCAGTGAGAACTATCCTAAAAATAAAAATGAAACACACAAAGAGAAGACACAGAGAAGTGTTTTCCTGGGTCATGGTGAAATTAAGAAAAATGCAACGCAGGGAACATCTGCAGACCACTTCTATTATTTCTTAAACCCTTATCAGAGCCCTTGGACCAAAACATCTCAAGAAACAAAGATAGAGGAAAGTTTAAGATTTTATTAACTGCTTAGCGTGAAGTGTGGTGAGTATTTGTGATTTTTTTAAACTCCCTCTGCTGTGAATAGAGCAGCTGTAGGGCCCTGAAGTTTAAATGCTGGGCCTCCCTGGGCTGAGCGGAAAAATATTGACTTTCTTAAAATCCGGATCATTTCTGTTTATCACAAAACATTAATATGCACCCCTCCCCCCATGCATCTCTAACCCCCCATGAATAACCCCACCATACTTACCTCTAGCCTTCAATAAAAGGAAGTACAATGAAAGTTGATACACTTTATTTTGCTCTTTAAAAGGCTTGATTACATACTATGCAAACTGCCCGTGTTGTTAATCTCTTTTAGTCGAGGAACATTCAGGACAACAAATACACCAAAAACAGGGCTATGTTGATCACAAAAAAAAGGCTTATTCAAACATAAAAACAAATTAAAAGTCCAACTTATACAAAATGATGTATTTAAAAACGAAATATAGTAAAAAAACAAACCCATAAATGCCTGAAGTTTAGATTACAGACAGGTTGCAATAAAAGTGATTATCAATACATTTCATATCTTAAGTTGACCTTCATAATGCTGTTTTTTTAAAACCTCTAGAACGAAGGTAGTCAATAAACCCCATAATAGCACTACAGTTGCTTCATATTATTTCCAGTTATACACTAAAAAAATAATATGTTCAGCCTTTTGCTAAATAGTTACATAGGGTGTGTACCGGCCCCTCCCTGTACATCTGTACACTTTACCTTATGTCCACCAGTCAGAACAGAAACGGTCCCTTCATCAAGTCCAACCAACTTTATCATTAAAATGTGTTGAAGGGTTTATCCTCTGTGTTGGTACCCCAAATGTGACATTCAAACAAATTACATCCTAAAACTGCACAAAAATGAATATAAAAAAAACACTAATTATTACACAATGTTATTGCCCATCACTTTTTTCATTTTAGGAGAAGAGAGAGAGAATGAGGAAGGCTGACAGGAAGTGCTACTAGTCGTCAGACAGGTCTGAGGATGACCCCTTAGCTGCCTGGCTGTACAGGCGACTAAGGTTTCCCTTGATGTGTTGTGAAGGGATGGGGTTGAATGGAAGCAGGGTGGGAGGGGGGTAAATTGATTTCCTCTGTGAAGACAGCTCCAGTCAGACTGGCACCAAGTCCCCCCCATTTCACGATCCACATCCCTCCGTCTGCTCACTCCATCCCTGTGTCAGTGGCGCTGGGCAAATGGCCACTAGTGGTGTCATGTTCTTGAAGGGTCCGCTCGACAACTCACCTCCATCTTTTTGTCCCTACCAATTGTCCAGGAATCGTTGGCACGGATCGTTTTTCTGATAAAAGCATTATTTTTGGGACAAAAGTCACTTTGGAATTTAAGGACAGTCTTTTTTTATGTTGCCTTTTATCAGTAATGTTCCTTTCAATAAGAGCACTGTATTTAGTTTCAGATTCATCAGAAACACTGTAACATAAGTAGAATACACTGTAGAATAAGTCACTGTAGTTCGAGGAGCTGTATTAAGTAATTGTTTGTTTTTAACATGATTCAGTCCAGATGTTTGAAAGATATGGTGTCCACCAACTTGATGTCACACTTCAAACTGCTGAAGGTCCTTGGAGATCCCTGGATCAAGCTTTATGTTGCTTCACTCAAGAGTATGACACACATCACTGGAAATAAATTCTCCTGTGGCCCCCTGTGCAGAAAAAGGAGGGTTCCCATCCTCTGGGTTCCCTGTGACATTAAAGTCTATGTGGGAGCGTTTGAAGCGGCGGTCTGGGTACTGGCTGTTGTCAAAGGGCACGCGGTGCACACGCAGAATGTGGGTCTTTAGGTTGCCCTTCTGAGAGGTGCTGTAGGGGCAGTACCTGCACTGGAATGGTCGCTGACCTCTGTGACCTGTGTATGGAAGAAAGAGCAACTTTGTTATACGCACCAGCACTTTGTACAGTGTTATGGTCTTATCATAGTGTTCCTGTAGCTCAGTTGGTATAGAGTTGTGTTAGCAGCGCAAATGTTGTGAGTTTGAATCCCAGGTACTGATAAGTTGCTTTGGATAAAAGTGTTTGCTAAATGCGTACATGTAAATATCAGTACCACCGTTCTTTTAAAGAGATCCAACATTAATAATTCCCAAAAGGCCCACAGAATATATAATAAAAGGTTACCATGTATAAGGTGCTGAATTACAAACAATTACTACGAGTTGGAAATGTAACACTTTCATTCGTCAGCATGTAGCACATGCCGTTTCTTAATCAGTTTGAACCTGTGGACATTTTGTGTTGCTTAGATGAAGACAGTTTCTTGTGTGGTATCCTACAGAATTTGAAAGTGCTCTTTTCAGCTCAGAGTAAGTACAACTGTTTAAGAGATTGGATTTGATCATCGGTGCATTGTACACAATGACTCTTAATAGCCCACACAAGTCTGTCTGAGGAATGCAGATTACATATCTGACTCTCTTATTTGACTCATCCACTTACAGCAAAGCCAGGCACTTTCAGCTACACACACTTTAGAACATTAATAACAGTACATTGGCTCTCCATTTCTCTCAATTCAATCTGAAATGCACTAAATCAAATTAACATGGTGGTTTAAAATAGCAGGCGTGTTGGTGTGGAGAATGTAAAACGGCTGCATTAAAGGTGCTGCCTCAATGTTACTTTGCCCCCGATGTGTGTGTGTGTGTGTGGCAGAAAAAGAAGGATTTATAAGCACTTTGTGTTTAGCTTTGGAGTCTCAGTGGCTTTTGAAAACTACAGTGTCTGGATACAAAGGGAATTGCTACAAGTTTTAAAGATTTTAATGTTCAAGTTGTCTGATAAGGAAGCTGGTGGCACACAATCACAGCCACTTCATTCTAAGTCTGAAAGGCAGTATATTTTTATGGCTTTTCATACATACAGCAAATGAGTGTCACCAATTCTAAGTCAGATTTTTTACTCCATATTTTGTCTCTTTTTTCCAGAAGGGACGGCTGAGAGTTTTCATATAAGCTCCAAATTAGCTCAGACTTAGATGATTTCCAATGTTTTTTAAAAGGAACCATGTTGTGTGTGTAGGATGAACCTGGCTAGACAGATAGAAGAAGAAAGAGTTGGGTGTCATGCTCACAGTTATGTGATTAACAGTTCTCAGACAGACACAAAAGGAGAAATCCTATTGATATAAAACCTCTGTCACAGCTCCATATTCTCTCGCAAATCTTGTGGCTCCCCTTAAGGAACTATCCTTAAGGAACAAACTTTTTTAGAAATTACCTCATAACGTTGTTTTAAAACTCCAGCAAACATCTCCACTTACTCTCTATTTAATCTCACTACAGTCTAGGAGACATAGCTGATATTACTGAGATCTTAAAGATTTATTTCTTTTGGATAAAGTCCAAATTTGCCACAGCATTAACACTGAATCTCTTTCATCTTTTTTTCTTGTTCTTTTTTTTTTATTTGAAAGCTCTTTACTGAATCAAGTGACTGTCTCCCAAGTGACCTGGACAAATATGAAGAATTTTATTTCTCCATTCTTTTTCTCTCTTTTTCCAATATTAATCTTTTCCAGTATTCATTTTTTTACATCGTTTCCCGAAACGGAGTTCTGTGTGAGTGAAAATTCCAATGATTAATTAATAAGTCTTTTGAATGTTTTGTGTCCAAAAACCACAAAAGTATATTTTACATTTGCCTCTGCACATACAGTTCAAGGCTTTTTTAAACAACACATGAAGATGAAAGTGTTTTTTTTTTCTTTTCTTTTTTCATAATTTTCTAACCTGGTCTCAAAATAGAGAGAGAACGAGAGATAGACTTCTATTATTTTCAGCAGTGTGCCATTATCACGCCTGCCTAATTAACCCCTGAAGGCCTCATATGTGGAGATCAGAGGGCGAAGCTGAGGAGACAGAACCGATGACAACATCCACTTCCTGCAAACTTTACAATATCACTATCACTGTTCCTCCCAACTGTCTGTCATGCCAGAAACGAAAACAGTTTTTACATACCACTATCTTAATATCCTCATTTCTTTTCTGTGTCTGTTTTTAAACCATCTCTCAGCACATCTAATACTCCCTCTTGTGGTTTCTTCTGCTCGTGCTGTCTCACTCTTCCTTCTCTGTTGGTTTTACTTTCCTCTCATAATCTCATCTACACACACACACACACACACACACACACACACACACACAAACACACAACATCTAAAAAAAAGCACAAACAAAACAACAAGATGCGTTTGGACAATACGGCTGCATGCTGTGGTATGTAAGCAAGCAGACACATGCTCCCACACACGTACACACACGAGCAGACACTGAGGTGCTTGGAATGTAATCAAAATCACTCCTATATAAATTCCATCTGATGCCAGAGCTACCATCTGTGAGAAAGAACTGCCTCTCACCTCTGTCTGGCTGTGAGAAGTCACCCTCTCCGACGATCAGCAACAAAAGAGTGTGTGTGTGACAGAAGGGTGTTGAGAAGAAAAACTGATTCATTTGCAGAACGCTTGTGATTTGCTCATATATTATTATAACAGCTCATCAGCACATGACGAATCCTCACGCAGGAGAATGAACCTGCAGGGCTTCAGCAGTTTTGCTGTGTGTGTGTGTGTGTGTGTGTGTGTGTGTGTGTGTGTGTGAGAGAGAGAGAGAGAGAGAGAGAGAGAGAGAGAGAGAGAGAGAGAGAGAGAGAGAGAGAGA
>JAZGTK010008901.1:0-12364 GCA_036877625.1 Ambastaia sidthimunki | reverse complement strand
TCTACATTTGGTGAGGAATCTTTAAAGAGGCTAAACCTCACTTTCATGCTTGTCTTTTATTCACGGTAAGTGCTTATCGAAACCGAGCTGTTGCCACTGCCCCGTGTTCCCTCCCACAAGCTCGGAGAATGCTTGACGTAAGTACAGCCAATCTGGGTAAATACGAATCTCTCCTTACTGTCACTGTTGGCATATTATGTCCCTGAGGGAACATTCTTTTCATGATATCATAAGCTGCTTAGCGGTGTGCTTCTATTTAAGGCATACATATTAATAGCTATAAGGAAATCATATTTGAACTGTTCCCTGCAATCAATGTCTTTAGGATTGCTGTTATACTTTGTATAAGAAGGTGCTAATAACTTGGAGGCTTTTAGACTGGGAGATCTAATCCCTTTGTACGATAAAGACTCGCCACGCCAAGAGTGGTTGCCAGATCACGGACGAGGTGCTTCAGAGGGTTCTTAACATCAGCCCCGTGCTTGCGCCCATTTTATCTACCGTTTTCTCTTTATACTTCTCAGAAATCTGGCAACATGCTGAAGAACCAGCAGCAAATCTGCTAGGTTGCCTATTGAGCGCTGAGCTCGTGAATGACTGATGTGACCACCAGGAACTTGGTTTTTTTTCTGTATTATACTCCCTGTGTTTGTCCTAAACAAAATGTAGTATTTGTAAGATACCAAGGAATTTAACAATATAGCTCAATGTATCCTTCATATATATTCTGTAAATGATCCCTATTTGCTGGCCTTTTAAAGGGATATTAATGCAAAGCACTACATCTAATCACAGTAGTGTTTGAGACCATTATATGATATGTTTATTATATGTATAATCATTATATGATTGTGTAAAATTATATATGTACATAATTCCATGCTCACTACAGGTAATACAAAGAACTTGCTTAGATGACTTTGTCTTGTGACACAGAACCCTTGATGTTAATGCTTCATAAATGGTATTTAAGATTGGGAACTGCTGTAATAAGAAGGCTTGCCTGGGTCTGGCTGGTAAACAGAATATTTGCTTTGGTGACTCAAGATCTCTTTTCACCCAGTTTAATTATCTAAAAATGTCAGATATTGTTTACTAGTCATTTTCATACAAAGAAACAAAGAGATATTTGGATGTGCCCTCATTTTAAATTATAATAGGCTATTTGCTACAGTAATGCGCCCACTAATTAAAGCTCTAGTAAAATCGTAGATTTTACAATATCCAGTCCTTTAGCATGTATACTGTTGTTGTATTCTGATTTGTCTGGCATGTCTGATTTGTCTGGCAACTATTTCCACTGCAATGATGTAGGGCTCTTACGGTGGTAGTTCACCCTTAATTCGATTTTAGATGAACACAAAAGGAACACAGAATGAGTTATCCATCAGAATGTCCAAGCTGCTCTTTTCCATATATGTCCCCTGTCCCCATCCACTTTTATTGTTTGGATTTGAGCAACTTGAACATTCTGCTAAACATCTTTAACACAAAAAACGTGTTGAAGAAACATGAAGGTGACTAAATTTAACTCTTATTAAAATCCTTTTCTAATACCTGAATTATATACAGTTTTTTTCTTCAACACAGTCATGAGTCACCAGTTTGTGTTCCATTTATCAATGTCTAGAATACATCCTAAAAATGGAGCTCGCACAATACTGACAAGCAGTCACATCAGACACATTTACACCTTGGCAGAGCAATTTACAGTGTATTTAGGGTGATTTACAGTGTATTTAGAGTTATACCCAGAATTTGTTTTTATTTTCCATTACATGGGCATCAGACCTGCAATCTTTAAAAATAAAAATAATTTAACAACAATCTACAGACAAGTTTCAGTGGGCAGTACAGATCTTCCATAAGTACAAACAAGGCCTCAATAAGGGCCATCTGAGTGGATAGTCTGTAAAGCCTTTGCGTCAATACACATGTCACCACCAGGAGGGGCTAAATCACAGTGTTAGGAGGCAGTTCACATGAAGGCAAAAGTAGAACCAGAGCAGAGGCACAATTCTTTGAGCTCAGATGAGTGCCTCAATTGTGAGAGTATGTTTCTCTAAGCCTCTGGTTGACAGCAACACAGTACTCTTATTTAAAGCAATTTCAAACATGTCTTGTCTGACAAGTTTTAAATCCTACTTAACACCCCGTAACAGCCACGAGTTTACTGTCAGAATTAAAGAGGCGAATTCTCAGAGGGGGAGAAATTATCACTTTCATTTTGTTCTCCTCTGTTCTGCAGAAGGGACATGGCAGGGATGTTTACCTAGGGATGAATACATTAGTCCCCATTTGCAACACAATGCCTTTCAGTAGCATGAAAGGCTGCTCGAAAAGTTTACCTTATATTTTAATTGCTGCCATTATGGATGAGGGAATGAATGGGAGGTTCAGTCACTGCGGCTGACAGGATGTTGGGTCTTAGGGGGCAAAGCAAATGTCTCTGGAGATCAAGCCCAGAGGTCTACATGAGCCCTGTCGGTAATGGATGTAAACTTTCACTTGTACCATAATCCCCTATTGCTCTATGCTTTGAGGATTTTACCAGAAGTGTGGAAAAATTGTATCCTTTGTTCATTTGAAGGTATTTCATATATTTTTTTTCTCTATTATAAAGCCATTGAATTAAATGGGACCTAGTTCTTTCACAATTTTTCTGTTGTAAGAATGTAGATTTTTAATTTATAAAATGTAATTTCTGAGATTTCAAATAAGAAATCTTTTTTGAAAGTGTGTAAAAATTGCATTTGTTTTACACTTTAGTACGCTGACAGCTAGACCTGGATTCTTCCAGGATTCCAGAGAGTTATGCGCAGTTTTTATCTGCTTCAAGAAGCAAAAACAAATCACCAAATGTAACAATCTCCTCTCTGTCCTGGTTGCACAGGTATGCGAGGAAGTGCAGAGATAAGCACCCTGGTACGTGTCGGTGCTGTGTGAAAGACACTTGTTATCTGTTTCCAACGTGGACTCCTGCTTAGTCTAGGCAGCCACAGAAATATGTTGGGGAAATCTGATATGAAGAAATCAGCCCATCTGAGCATCAGTGCAAGCGCATGCCTCGCAGGACAATGTTTACTTTGCCCTGGTCCTGTGTTCTTGAAGAAAATATGTCAATAGCCAGCCCACCGACTGGATCCTGCACACTGGCGGGACCTTCCGTAGTGACCTCATAACGATGAGACAACTCGCAGCTGTTCTCAAAGGGCATTCGGTGGGCATACTGTGGAATGTGAACCGTTTAGTGATAAAAGCCAAACAATTTCAGTTCCTATTCAATCTGAATTTTGATAAAAATGTTTAGTTGAAGTCAATAGTTGCCTTGGTGAATAGTGCAGTAGTTGAATTAGTGGTCTGTCACTCTGTTACTGGTTGAAACAGAATGTTTTTGTCTGTTACTCTTGCGGGCCAGAGCTGTGCATGCTGTTTATTCTGTGTGAGAGAGAGAGAGAGATACAAACGTTTTGATTACTGGTCTGCTACTTTTATGGGGGTCCGACAGGCCGTGTCCTCACAGTGGGGAATCGGTAGCTCTGTAATTAGCCCTGTGGGGGGGCTCTGCTGTCTGCGGGCACCTCACAGAGAGAGGGTTAGCCTTGTCGTTTTGCCCTTTTCCTACTCATCTCCACCACACTCCCATTCCACACAGAACCGCCGCGAGTCCTTACACAGGGGTCAAACATACAGTACAGACCCTGCAGAACACTCGTTTTATGAGAAAGAATAGCCTCTAAAGCTGAATGCCATGATAGACGTGTGGTTTGTAGGTGAAGTGTGGTTTTGCTTAAAGATAACCCCGATCCCGTTCTTTTATATTGCTTTGAGATTCTAAAATGAGCCATTCACTGTAAGAATGACTTCAATTTAAAATAGAACATGTTGGTGAATAGTGCAAATACTTGACTAACTTGACACATGCTCTGGGCTTTTGAACAGTGCACAGGCCAATAGAAAATTTCCTCTGATTGTATTGGTTCACACTGCGATTTTCAAGGTTGCTTTCAGTGAAGCCAGTCATACAAGTTTGAAAAATTTGGATGTTAAAGCTTTAATGTATAAACTGTTAAAAATAACATTTTAATGTCATGGGGGTTATTAGACCTTTGCAAGCAAGTAAAAGTTGCACAGTTTTTTTCATCCATTTGCATGTCTGTACAAAATTAAACTAACATGTATGACTGGAATAGTTATTGTAGTCGCAGTGCAGAGAATGTTATAATATTTGCTGTTGAGTGAACAAAGAACATACATTTGCATGTCCTTTACTAGATTTCAGACCAAAATGTAAAGTACTATACATACAGTAATCATTTCTTCTTTGATTTTACTTTTGTAGAGTACGAAAGCTTGGGAACTTGACCCAAACTCAGGATCCCACATACTTATAACAAATCTAAGAATTGTGTGGAAACCACTAGGCCCCATCCCCAACAATATATTTCTCTTTAATAGAGAATTTAAACCAAGTTGTTTATGTGTCACGGTTTTTTCTAAATTGTCTGTACATTATATGAAAAATGTGTCACCCAATATTAACCAAATAATCAAAGGAACTGCTGAAAGCAATGGAGGCTTTTGGATTAATAGCATTATTTACAAAAGCTATAGCTGGGTAGTGCAAATGTGCCTAAGTTAGCAGCTACATATTTGTTCCTCATGCAGTAATTGCCTTTTGAAGTGTGACGCTTTCACCCATGTTGCCTTAAACAGAAAAGTGATCAGAGAACAAATAATAGAGCTAAATGAAATGTGTCTTGTGCCGTAAGTCTGCCCTGAATGTCTGAGCCTTTCCAGTCAGCTTTGATGAGCTCTAATCTCGTTCTTCCACTAATCCATATTGGTATGCCTCGTGTAATGTCTGTGCATTTCTGTGTCAAAAGAAGAAAACTGGTGTGTGTTTCCTTGCTGATTTTCACATAACGGAAGAAGATGCCTTCATACATGGCTTTTGTTTCCTGCTCTATAGTTTTCCTTTCACCGCAGTTGTGAGGAATTCGTATTAGGGAATCATTTTTGAAGTAGAGAGTTTTATTTTTTTAATCCCAAGAAATTGTTGATGGTTAGATAACAATTGATTGCTTTAAATACAAAGCACGTAGCAAACTGAAAGCTCACAAAATGCACATTATAACATTTTATGAGATCATCTTTTCTCAGAATAACAGCTGTCTTTAATTTCACGTTCTTTCTTATTTCTGGGAGGTCTTGCACCAGACCCAACAAAGCCAGACATTTGTTGCCATCCATTTTGGCCATCAACAGCAACTTTGTCTGGTTTGTCATCCAAACACAGCTGTGCAATGTGTGGATGAGGGTATTTTGAGGCGAAATAAAGCTGATGGCATCCTGGGTAAATGAGGGAAGATTCACACGGAATAATGAAGGCCGGAGCTGTTTCTCTTTGGCTGATGTGTATCTAAAAGGCTTTGTAAATACTGTTTCTGAACTGAATGTCTTATCAGCAGATATACATGTCCAGCACAACTGCTGGCCCCACATGAGGGCTGTCTGTATCTGCTCCATCACTTTTCGTCTTTACAAGTCTCCATTTTTAGGGAGGGCAGAAAGATGTTTCACCACATCTGATGCTTTACCTTTTTTTCCACTCTGACCTCAAGGTTTTGCGGTTTAGGACTTTTCCCCCACAATTTAGTTTGTCAGTTTTTTTTAGATTGTAAGAATACAAAGATGAACTTATGCAGCTTTTTGACTTTACTGACTTAATGCTTGACAACTGCATTTTCAATTATTTTAAAGGTGTAGCATATTTTATTTTTGTTAATCTTCACATCAACAACATTGTCTTAACTTATGGTATGAGTTTAGAGGATTACCTGTTTGGCTGACCAATAGGAAACAAGGAAGTGTGTTCAGGAAGCATATTTGAAAACTGTTGTTATTTTGCACTTCAGTTTGGGTTAACAAAATAGATAAATAATTCCTAGTAAATAAAACTATAACTTAAATCTGGCCCTTTATGTGTGGTAACCTGCTTTTAGTTTAGCATTTTTGCTTATCTATAGGTGTAAGTTTGTATGTTTGGATTACGTTCAGTTCTAGTTCTTGTTTCTATAGGTAATGCACATGTAGTCTCCTCAGGCTAGCTTATTAAATGATAAACTGTGTTTCTGTCTTTTCACTGCATATGATGTATGGTGGCTACATAAGAGTAGAGCAGTGGGCCTTCTTAGTGGCTAATAGACTTTTTATAGCCCTCTGGACAGCTTTACACTATTGCCACAGGAACTAAAGGCAGAGTAAAGAAGGAGAGGTCAAAGCCTGAGTGATATAGTGACCTAGCAGAGCCATGACCTTGACTCACTTTTTGCACCAAATTTGAGCCCCTTAGGCCTGCATTAGGTGTTTGCATACAAAAGCTCTGTGGGAAGAGAAAAGCATGATTTGTTAGCATCATAGCAGAATCTGTCAGATGCTGGCTTGTTGCCACCGAAACTTAGTTTAAGAGCTTCTTTTAACTTTATATTATAACAACTGTTAATCTTCTTCGATGAACTATGGTCTTGAGTCCAAAAGTAATCTTTTACAGAGCAGTTGATCTTGCTTACTAAAGGCTATTTTGAATAAACACTTACGTCTACATTTTCCGTTACAAATGTAGACAAAATCTGCATGTTTATAGTGATGATACATATAATTTTATATTAATGTCAGGAAGTTTTGGATGCACGCAGGATTTATGTCCTTGTCCAAAGCAATCTGGCCTTTTTCCACTGTCACAGCATTTGAAGAACACTTGGAGAGGTAGAGAAAAAAAGATGGAAAAAGCAGACGAAAGGTCAAGAAGATGTGAAGCTTCTATTATCAGCAATCTTCTTTGGGCTTCCAAAGGGAGCTTGTTTCTAAGCTGCCGCCTAGCTAAGCATGAAGGGAGTATAATTTTAGCCAATCACCCACTAGCTTGGGTGTACAGAAAGCCATTGTAGGGCAGCAAAATGGTCACAATAGAGCCACTGGCCCACTGATAAAGATCTGCATAGGTAATGCCTGGACAGCAATAAGTGCAATTTTTGTGTCCCTGCATTTAGCCGGCACTCACAGCTCTGACCACTATTTGTCCCTTTGGCTTTGAAAGTGATGGATAGCATTTTTGTGCAGTATAATTGCAAGGGCCAGGGCATTTGCGGAAATTGATTAATTCCCCGAGCGAATAATGCATTACCGTGGATACTTCTTTACTGTTTATCAGGCCACGCAGCCAAAGGCTTTGTTTGCTCTCTTCAACTTCTCTTCAACCCCAGGTACACCTAACAGGGCCTTTTCAAGGGATCTCGGATTTGAAAGGCTTCCAGTCTGTTCGGAAGTATTTGTTGTGATACATCTTTGGTATTAAAGCCAAAAGTGAGGGCAGGAAGCAAAGGCAAACACACAAGCCATTATACTCAGATGCATTAGTCTTTAGAGCAAAATTTGCTCTGAATTTTGCAGGAAACGTTTACTTTTAAAGGAATAGTTCATTCAGAAATTAAAATTCTGTCATTTAGTCTGTTCATCACAAAGCTATTCTATAGCTTTAAAAGTTTTCTAAATCTTTTTGTGATATAGAAAAAGTAACATGAACATTCAGAAAATGTTGTTGAAATTACAGAATAAAGCAAATAATGCATAAAAGTGAGATGAAATGATTTCATTTTTTGGTGATCACTGTCTTTAAGGGCTGTGATGCTGTTCGTTGTGCAGGAAGTATAGCGTTTTAAATTAAGTCGTGGTTTAATTTATTATTCATTTTATAATTCATTACTCATTTTAATGATAACAGTATATCATTAATACTGAATTTGATTCCTGTGTTCCTGTGCTTATGTTTTTTTCATTATTGGTTAGTCTTTGTGCATCCACCAACAGTCTTTAAGGTGATAGCAAATGTCAGTTAGACATACTACGCTGAAATCCTATATTCAAAAGTAAAATAAAAAACAAAGCCCAACCTAAAAGCAGCAGAACGTCTAGAACTAAATCTCTGTATTGTCTAATCTCTGAAATGGTGCATTCGGGCCTCTGAATGTAGCCACAATACACATTCCCATCTCCTGTCTAATCTTCCTCTGAACAGATGCCTTAACTTGAAGTGGCGAAGTTGATGAGGGATAAAGGCAGAGATCAAAACAAGTTGTCTGAACAGGAATAAAACGTGTCATAATTTTCACAAAGAAAAATGCAGCCGTCAGAGACAAACATCTGACGTTCCCATCAGCAGCCCTGTGTTTAATAACTAGCTGTGGGAGGGGCAAAACTTGTTTCACTTTATGACTCACACAGTGGAGTTTGGTTCAGTTTCTGTGTTTGTTTGCTTGCGTTAAACTGTCTTCAAACTTCAGTGACTATATTTGTAACAATGTGTGCTGTAAAGATTGTAGATTAAAATAAATTAGATTTTACTTGTTACTAATGTAAATACACTTTGATCTGAATAGGTCAGATCCTGTTTTCTACTAAATGTTATACAGTCTCTTTAGTGGCTAATATATTTGTAATTTCTGATTTTGATTTGTAATTTCTGATTCTGAACTTAATACAAGAAAATAAATGTGTGTGTGTGTGTGTGGGGAGGTTGTTTAATCATCTTTGTGGAGGAATTCTGCTCTCCCTCCAGGTTGACTCGGAAGAATTCCAAGAAACAGCAGTTGGCACTTAATTAACCTTTCTTACAACCTTCTGCACACGACAGTTTTACAAGCGACTTTTCTTAATAGTTTTATGACCTTGCCGTCAATAAGACTCAGATGGACTGAATCTAGATATGATTTAATTAAAGAAGTGCAAATGTTTAAGAAATATAACCACACTGGTATAAAAATCAAGGTGTGCAGGGAGTACTGAAGTATGACCTTGCAATGAAATATTAAACATGAAAGAGTGAGGGAAAGAGTAACTAAATCAAACAGGAGTTGCACTCTGGTTTGTCTTTGAGATTAATTGGAGCTCTGTGCTGTTCTTAAACTCTTTATTGGAGTGTGCTGCTTTAGTCTGTAATTTTCTTTGAAATCTTGGCTTTACGTTTACACGGTCTATTGCAAAATTTTAAATAAAAGCCTTCATTTCTTACAAGGTCAAGATAAGTTTAGTGAACAAAAGTTTATGATTGTATTGTAGAAAGAGTTTGAAGTTGATTTCCTGGGATGAAGCACTCGAACCCTTGCACTTTAGAAAGAATCTTTCTGTCACTCCTCATCTATATTTCTATATATTTCTATATATATCTATATTTTTACTGTTACTGTATTAATAGTACATTTCAGTATATGACAAGAATCAGTCAATGAATAGTGTCTTTATATATTTATAATTTATAGTATGTATATATTATATAATAATTATAATTATATATTTAACAAAATAATTAGCTGCTGCTTATTAATGTATTTCTTGTATTTCTACCTGACCTGATAAGTGAAAAAACACTTCCTGTGACAAAAATTCCAAAGCATGTGTGGCTGAACTTCCCTTCTCTTCCCCACAGATGTGCCGTTGACCGCTTCAGGGACACGGTTCTTTTAATGTGGATGAGGAATACGTTTCTGCACTGTTGGATTTCATTTTCCTCAGATCAAATATTTAAGATCAAAAGTGGGAGAGTGTGCAGCTTAAGTATATTGAACTCCTGGAACAGAGACTGTGCTGCTCAGACAATGACAGATCAGGGGCGCAGTCACCCATGATGGCCTCCGTGACTGCCAGGGACCCCTGCCATTCTCAAACCGTAGTCCTGATGTGAATGAAATAACTTTATAATAGCATGGGTGTTCCTGGGTTTATACACTGATATAATAATCCGTTTTTCACACAATGGAGATAATGATCGTTATTATTGCTGGCAAGTGGGGGGCGAGGAAATAGTTTGGAATGGAGATTTTCCTCTCTAATCCTCCTGCTATGAAAGGTTAAAGACGGATTTGAATATTATGATCTGTCCTCTTCCGTTACAGAGAAATAATTGTAGTTAAACTAAATGCTCTCTTTGAAGAGTTTGTGCTTCTAATTTTAAGGTACGATTCTCAGTTTTTACTAATTACCTCGTGCTTTGGTAGCAGATGGTTGATTTTATAACTCTGCTAGAAATGCTAAAATCAAATTCCAAGAAAAATAATACAAAAAACTTGAACATATTATAAATTATAAATTGATTTGGATAAAAGAGTTTGCCCAATGCATTAATTGTAGTAGTTTTGTTTTGAGAACCAACCTCCTTAGTATACAAAATATCAAACATTTAGTGTAAGTTTAGTGCAAGCCCTTCGAAACATTAAAAGTGGAAAATAAGGGAGCCACTACTGCAATTTAATACTACAATGTGTTAACAAACACCCGGAAAATCATGCTACAAGCAAATATCAATATTAATATTAATGCAATTAACATCATGGTATTGTTACAAGTCAAATCCAGTGCACAAAATGTCTTAGCAATGATGCTGTTCAATGCTGCACACATACCCTAACTTAGGGGTGGTGGGAGGTGTTGGGGTGTTTCGACCACAATGTTCAAATGAAACCCATGACATTGTTTTGATGTTTTAATGAACAGGTGGAGAACATGGTGATAACCTAATCGTCAGTACGGGGCAAGACGGTCACTGTTTTGTTGAAGCAGAAGCTATTGAGAAGATAAATGCTGGATTAGCAACAGGAACATGACTTAATAACTTAAATGGATGCTTGGTGGAAAAACAAACTGTTGTCAAGCCACATGTTTACAGAGATGAGGCTGGTAGGATTGCATTTGACCTGATTTTTGCCTTTTGTTCTTCACTTACAAAGATGAAGCTGTTGATATGGATCTGGAGTAGTGCAACGTGGGACCAGGTGCCCTTGCCTCTCCTTCATCCTGGTTGGAACAGTACACTGTCCCGGGCAGACAGAGGAGCATTAATGGCTTTATATGGTTGCTTAATACCCTAATCCTATCGAATAGAGTTTGGATGGATTTGTAGGAGATGTCAGGCCAATCCGCAGGTTCATAAACACTCTTGTAATAGTTGCTCCGTTGGTGTAAGGAGAGCAGGAGAGATGGTACAATAAAATGGGCCTACCTGTGACAGTTCAAGTGAGCCATTCTGCAGCAGAGAGGGGTTTAAGTGGACTTAAGTGAGATTAAATCCTTGTATGATTCACACTTTGTGAACGCTGTGGCAAATTGGAAGCAAAGCTCAGTGACCCAGTTCCACTTACCTGTCCTACGTAAAACACTCCCCTCAGATAACAGCGTGAAACTGACTAGCGGAGATGATATTTCCATGACATTTAGGCCACGGTTTGTAAGGCCTAATCGTAAGCACATCTTTAAAGTAGTTTAATTTGTCTATGTAGTTTAATCAGTCTGTGTTTAAACCTGTCTAAAGAGTTTCAACTTTGAAAATATGTTTTTGCTATAACATCTATGATAAATGTACGCTAAAATGAAACTGTGTAATATTAGCTTAGCAATGAACAGAGCTTCTACATGCCTCAAAGGAACTTTTGGGTTAAAGTTTGGGTTACAGTTTTAAGCTCTATTACAAACTGAACATTTATACCACAGAAAATAAATTTGACTTGTTTGGAAAAACCAAAAATGCCTTAACAGTAGTGTCCCTACAATGGTACCTACGAAGTTGTGGCAACTTGTTTAGCAACAAAACAATAATAAATGAAACATATCTCATCTTACATATTTGATGATTTATCACACCATAACCGGAGCAGACTAACTTGGTTAAGCAGTTATTAAATGCATGCCTGTCATAAGCTGTTTTCGTCCAATCAATGCTACTGAACTCATAAATATGCATATAGTAACAGTAATCCAGGGTTCACACATATATATAGTGTGAAATCTTAACCTAAACATCCAGGAATAATTAACATTCCAGGGTAAAGTATGAACAGCATGAAGAAACATGAAACAAGATAACCCAGGATTACGTTTAACCAGGGTTTAATACAGCTCTAGGTTAAAAGTCAATTTTCAAAAACAAAAACCAAGAAAGCAGTTCTATGGCCAACTGTGGCCAACACTAAACACTGTTTTTGCAGTGATTTATTGAGAGAAAAGTGTGACTGCTGTCAATAGAGGCTGCAAGGTTTAGGTCTGGGGTGGTCATAATGCCATAACCCATCTGTCCAGCTCGCCTCTTAGAAGTATCGCCTTTACACAGGCGGAAGCTCCAGGGAGGTTGGCAGGATGGAGATGAAGGAGCGGCGAGTTTCCGCGGCTCTCCTGTTGTCACCTTGAGATTACCTTTTCGTTACACATGAGACTCATAGTGAAACAGCCTCCTGAAGCATTAAATAAAGTTTAGCTGTGTGACAGAGCTCGCTGCACCTGAACAGTCAGCCAGCTAATGACTCCTGAGAGGCAGCAC
>JAZGTK010008900.1:0-10194 GCA_036877625.1 Ambastaia sidthimunki | reverse complement strand
CACACCACCTGCTCAGACTGATTCACACTTCAGGAATGGATTTGTAATCCTGCAGTATTATCAAAGCAACGTTCAACATGTTTTGGGAATACTGCACCACGTGAGCAAGAAAAAATGAGTGGGACAGGGTTAAAAAAACAAAGATTTATAAATTGTCTTTAAATAGTTAATGAAGAAATTATGGCTATATTGTGAAAAACTACAGCAAAAAAAGACTGCTCCATTTTACTGTTAAAAGTGTATCTATTAAAAGCGTAGAGACAGTAAGCCATTTTTAAGAAACAATGTTGATGTTTAAAATCAACACCCAAACAAACATCCGTCCCTTTATTGCTCCGCCCTTAAAATAACACACAGCCAATAAGTAACTGCTGGTGCATACGCCCCCTATTGCTGATTGGCTAACACACACAGAACCATGATTAATTTGAGTAAACTTTAGTAAATTAGTAAAACTATGGTTAATATTTGTAAGAGTGAACCTCTACGGCTACCTGATCTGACTTTTGCTGGTGTAACCTCATGTATTAAGTTTGGTTCAGTCAACAAGCATGTTCTCAACCTGACATTATATTTTGATCGTGTTAAATGCATGAACACATTTATTGCCATTCCAATCAAAAGCAGAAGGTGATGATTGACAGAGCAAACTGCTTCCCACAACTGCATTTCACACATACCTGTGTTATTCCTCACCGCCGGTACACTGAACACATCTACAAACACTCATCTCATTGCCATTCGACTGATGCTTTTGTGAAACATGAGTGTGTTCTCTCCAACACAACATAGAAGAGAATCTTCATCATGTTTAACTCAAAATGGCCGTCCAAGAAAATGTTTGGAATGTTCATTTAATCTGACTAATCGCAACAACAAAACAAAACTTCTGAAGTGAAAGAAATATATGGCAGTTCTCCAACTGTTTTGGCATAGACTCCTCACAACAACCCCACCTTTATTTTAGTAATTAAAAAAGTATTCAGAGATCTGGTCTATACACTGCAAGTGTGACTTATACATGTAACGTGTTTCCTATTAATTTACAAAGCCACACAGGCAGTACATAGACATGAGTTTGAAAATAACCAGGACTGTTGGAAAGGAACCTAGAACTTGTGTCTGGAATCATGTTGGAGCCTCTCCACTCCAGACCTCAAACCAAATGCTGAAATGCTGATTACTCGAACATGTAACCTCATGGGGCTCCATGTCCGTGCTGTTTTAATACCCAATATACTTGAAGAAATGATGTGCAAACATGCCAACAAAACTCAATTTGCAAATGTCCAGCATTGTGGGTGTGTTATGAGTGCTGGGTTTTAAAAGATACAGTAGACTAATGCGATCTGCTGTGCTTTTAATTTTACAGAATCCCTCCAACACTGCAGTCCAGAAACCTCAACTGGCTCTTTAAAATTCTGAATATGTGTTCTACTATATCTGGATACATGCCCTGTTATAACTTCTTCTCCATCGTTTGATGAATTGCCATACTGAGATCAATAGGAAGCGTACACTAACATCTCTTTTAGAAGAAATTATATTTACCGCCTAATACTGTAGTACATTTCGTAAATAAGTCACAATGTATATCAAAGCTTGTATTATTTAAAAAGGAGGCATACTTACGTCGAAAGACTGATAATGAAGTAATTTAAATATGGTGCAGTAATATTTCAGTGAATTTGGCTGGCTAAACTGGAGGGTTTGTTTTAGCCACACAAATTCAGTTACATAGCTAAACATTTAGCTATACAAATACAGCTACACCTAAAACAGACCTTCCCGCCAAGACCATTAGTAAAAACAGGCTGTATTTGGACCCTAAAGCCACTAAAATATAAAAAAATTACATTGATACAAAAAATGCAACTTATCTCAGAACTAACTTCAATCATTTTTGCAATTACTTTCAAGCAGTTGGCCTCAAGGTCACTGTTATAGCAGTGTGAAGTAATTTCTCCCCAAATTCACACAGGTGTCCTAACAGAGTAACCACGGGTGTTTTTTATCACATTAAATATGACAGTCACAAAGTGTCCAAATACTTTTATCTCAGTTTTTGTATGTTATTTTACCATTTGAAACCTTAACAACTTTGTGAAATGTTCTGCATATGTTTTTTCAACATGCATTAGGAACACATCATATAGACCATTAAAACATAATGATACTGGACATCACTATTTTCTTTGAAAATCTGAAATGACATGAAATGCTGAAAATTGTGTAAGAGATTTCATAAAGTATAAAACTTCTATTCACCCTATGGCTAAAATAAAGGGTTTGTTTGCTGAAAAAAGGTCTTTGTTTCTCTTTGCATTGAGACATGATTGAAGACAGTGTTGTTCTGAATGAAAAGTGTAAAAATAAGTCAGACATTTGAAGAGAACTGTCTCCAGTGTAGCCTCAGGACATAGACAATATAGGCCAGGCAGAAATTCAGCTAAGAACAAAATGTGCCACCTTTCTTTTTCTTTCTCTCTTTGTGCAAATAAAAGTGTGTTACAGGAAAGCTCTGGTCCCAGCAGATCTCCAGTGAGGAGCAGCTCATCGTAAGACCATGGCAACCCCACACACATCTGGAATGGCCCGCTCTAACCAGGCCAAAAACAGACCACTAACAGATGTGGAGGCAGCTGTACTCAGACCCTCTCTGATACCAGACATGATCTGGCAGTACTAATGTTACCACGTCAGGTCACATGTGTGAAACCAGAGGACTGTCAGGGTTCGAATGTCAGAGGCACAGGGTTTATGAACTTTCTTGTTTAAGAACTGTCATGTTTATGGAAGTGCATGTCTAGTCAGGTTGTGTGTTATTTTATAAGCAATAATCTCATTGTGTGGCTCTGGAGAGCTAGACAGTTTAAAGAACATCTTGTGCCAGTTTGTTGAAGTGAATATTGCCTCTAACGGGCTATGAGGAAAATCAGTAACATTTGGTCATGGTGGGATTGCATGACCTGAGTTTACAGCAGATGTTTACCAAGCTAAGTTTATTTACTTTTTTATTTACAGTTGTCAACAGTTTATGGTTTCAACTTTTGAAGTACTCATTATGAAACATGAAATTGAGAACTCCTCATGTTTTTAATTTGAGGTTTTTACTTTTAATGCTAAATTGTGTGATTTTTGTACCACGGTGTCACCATTGGGGGAAAAAATGTTTTAAACAGATTGGCTGCTTGTTTTCTGCCATTTGCTGAAAACCAGGTGGTGTCACCCAAACTTATGTCATTGTTCTGTTCTTCCCGAATAGCCCAACACAGTGAAATTGACTCAACAATGTTTTTAATAGTCACAAAATCATAGTGTTTACAATTGACTCACTAATAGTAGTTTCTGCATATTACTCTGGGAAAACATATTCATCCATCCATCATTTAGCAAACTTTCATTTATAGTCAAGGGACACAGGAAAGTGGGAGAGGGAAGGGTGCACTGGGAAATGACGTAGCCTAGTATTTTGTGTGTTTTAATGTGTCATGCGCCACCCACCGCGCCACAGCACAGACAAAACTAAGCCTATGAGCATTTTTAAATGTTTACGTTTCAAGACTTACTCAGCTGTGTGGCATTCAATTGGGAGAGCAGAAACAACATCAACATATAAACTACAATAACAGTTATTTGCAAAACATGCATAGGGGCTGGCAGAGATCCAGAAGGTTGCTGGGAGGCATATGGTCCCTGCCACCCCCCATCCTTCACTCCATGCCCGCTGAGAGTTTGAACATGTCTCAGTGCCTGTTTACCTCAGATGAGGACTAATGACAGCATGAGTTACCAGCTCAACAAGGCTCGGTCCCGCTGGATGTAAAGATGAAACCTGTAGATAGCAAAACCGGTCTCCTGTGAGACCTTAGAAACTCCAGAAACTGGTGTGTTTGTATTGCTAACAGTCAACTTATCTCTGGCAGTGTGAGCAACAGTGCCCTAAAAAAAGGTATTATTAAGGTAGGACTTACTTTTTTAATCTAGTCAAATGTGCAATACAGAATCTGTTTAGGTCTTAATCAGAAAATGCTTAATGCATAAACATTCTAGTGCATTTAAAACAGTACAATTGGACAGATCTTTGCTATTCATTTTCTTCTTCTAGAAAGAAACAACTTAAAACAAAAGCAGGTTTGCTGGTGTTAGCTGGTCTTCTATCCTGGCCTGGATTTAATGGGATTTTATTACTTTTAAAAACCAACATAGCCAGGCATGGAAGATCAGCAAAACCAGCACAACCAGGTTGATAGACCAGCTAGAAACCTGCTTTAATTAGTTAGGCTTTAATTCCAACAGGGTTGTTTTCCAGCAAATTTTGACTTTCATAACTGAAAGTTTCCAAGCACCATCTGACAGTCAGATAAAATTAATGTTATTCCAACGTTTCTTTCAAAACTGCATAGTTATGCTAGGAAGACTGCTTGTCAGCAGCATGTGGGGCAATTGTGGCAATGTTTGTCATGTTTATGCCTCTGGTCTAGTGATACACTTCAAAATCTCTCCACCAGTAATTGAGCTCAGACAGTTACACGCCTGTACAATATTCCCTCATGTTCCCAAGGTTCCAATCAACTCTGCTGGAGATCTGGGAGAGCTTAGTAAATACCTGCTGAGACAGCATGTGCCAGGGAGAAAAGGGGAGAGGGGGGCTGAGGGGAATAAGTGAGAGAGGGAGACAGAGCTGTCTGCCTGATTGGGTGGGGGTTGGGAGGAAGGGTGTTTAGGAAAATAGATTTAAAGAAAAAGCAAACATTTATCCAATTCTCACTAAGTCTTGTGTTTAACACTTTTGTTCCAGAGTCTTATGTTTGTGTTATTTTTTTCAGTACATCGTTTCCTGCCATGTGAAAAGGCCCTAAACGCTGTAATCTGGATGGAGCAGCTGAGCAGAAAATTAGATGCTTCCGGTGAGGTTGCTAATGGCTGTGCCACGCTTTTAACTTCCATCATACTGCAGCTGGTACAAAAAAACCAGATTCTCCAAAGAATCAGCCTTTACTTTAAATCAGTTTCTTTGGTAACAATGCTGCTAAGCTAAAACAGACTTATCTATAGCCATGACACAGTTCACGCTACATGATCAACAAAGCATTCCACCTTAACAGGGTCAGTTTCAGTACAGTGCATGACGATACCTGCTTATCCAATTTGACGTTGGACAATCAGTCAACAGCGCAAAGAGCAAAGTGGTCCTAGGTCTAGCGCATGTGAACCGGCCCTAACACGCTATAGGCCAAGTCCAAGTTCTTAATGCAAAGTACAAAGCAAGTTTTACACTGGCCTACTGCTCCCATGAGAGCTCACTTTCTCCAGGCTAAAACCCCAAGGGTTTGGCCGGCAAGCTTAGCCCTGAGTTTGATTAATCCTTCATGGCCAAGGAGCTGAAAAGAAGGCCTGGGTGGGGGTAAAATGGGGCCATCTGGATAGCTTCATAAACATGTCTATCTTACTGCGCTCTCCAAAGGGTTCTAGGAAAGTCGTAAAAATGAAAGGAGAGGTCCCTGTTGCTGAAAGCGCTTTATTTTCTCTTCTGGAGACACATTCACTGAGTGCAGAGTACAAACAGTCCAAGTACCTCCATGGGTGGAGGGATGTCCAACGAGTGGCTGTGGCATCCTGTTGCAGTTTAATTAATCTGAAGACCTAGTTCAAATTACACCCATATTACTGCTGCACCCTGTGATAGTTTAAAAGCCAGAGAGTACAAAGTTAAACAAGCTCTGGAGACTGACAAATGATGCTGGAGAGACCATGATAGTCAATACAAGCTTCCAGCCATGTTCAAACCCTTATGCCAGCACATTGTCTCCCCCCCCCCCTTTACTGGGGAGCTCTGGAGATGTCTCTTGTTACAGCTGGGAGCGGAATCCTATCACTGCACAAAAGGTCAATTTTTATTGCATGCAATCTGAAGGCCTTTGAGTGGTTCCTATTATGCAAAACCATTATGCGCATCCTTTTTGTTTAAAGGGATTCCCAAAGCATTCAGACAGATCTTCTCAATTTCACATTTTTATGTGCATCGCTTCATTTATTAAAAGTCTCTAAACAACTTCTTATGGCCCAGGGCAACTAAAGGAAAAGCAAGCTATCACACAAGCTATCAGTTTTGTAGCAACAGCTTTGGTACACCACAGGGCACAAAAGTTCAAATGACAGTGTTGTTTTGATTGTCTAGCAGACTGGCGCTGTACTGTAGATCTGATGGTTGGATTTTATCTTATGCATGTGTGCGCACTTGCACAAAAGCAAGTGTGAAACTAAATAACTCACAGAATTCCTGTTTGCTGTCTACAAAATAGGGAAACAAAAACAGTGTAGTGTTCAGTGTAGTATATTATATGACTCAATTTATGACAGATATGGGGAATTATTTACTTGCAAGTAAAATTTAAAGTTAGACCTGCAGATTCATTTAGTAAGGCATGGCTATTTCATGTAACAGTCCCCCAAAGTAACATATAATCCTTACAGGTAACACATAATCCCATGTGCAATCAGTAATTTTACAGTTTACGTAATTCCCTGTTCAGAGTGTCCTTGTGAAAATTTGTGGTGAAATGAATGTGTGTGTGTGGTGAATGTAGAACACAGCTGTGGTGCGGGTGCATTCTTTAGTGTTTTAAAGGCCCTGTGTAAGCTATTATCTTTTTAAAGCCTTCGGTGTGGCTTTACATGTTTGCATTAACTGCAATGACACACACCGACAACAAAAGACACGTCTGTTAGGAAACAGAACTTTCCCCGGAGCGTTCCGATTTCTAAAGTGATCCGGTTTTCGGATGTTTACTTAAAGCCTTTAAAAGCGACTTATTCAGAAGACTCCTCAAAGAAAAGGTCCATTGCTCAGTATAAAAAATGTAACATTGAACTAATCAAATGAGTCTATTATAAAAAGCAACACTGGCCTGGGAACCACCAGATATGACATTTACATACGGTATTTACATACTTCATACTTCAAAGACAGCTTGTTAAAAATTGTGAGACGCGTGTCAAACAGACAGAAGTTTTTCTAATCACTGTTTAGGCAGGAAGCCAAACCAAACACTTTCTGTCCAAAAAAGAATGCATGACTTGTAAACAAAACATTACTAATGATAATGGTTTAAAGCCCTATTAAAGAGCCATGAACCCCAACTGCAAACAACTGCCAATTTCACAGAAAGCCAAACTGAGAGATACACTGAACAAAACAAAACAGAAGACATGGGGGAAAAGCAAGTATAACAGAAGCCTACAGCGAACTCTGTCCTGTATTTTTCCCTTTTCATTAACAGGTCTTTATTTTTCTCTTCTATTGGTTTCTTCCTGCTGCATAGCTGATGTGCCTGGTCTTGTCCTCCACAATCAGAGACGACTCCAGTAGAAATCAAAGAGCACTATTGCATGCAATTGCACAACAGGACGCGTGTGTAAACAAGCAAGGCTCAGAGCACTTACCCAGAGGGGGTGGGGCACCGTTGGTCGCAAGGGTGAGGGCAAGGGTGCTAGCTGGGCTGGAGGTAGACTCGGAGAAGGCCGTGCCCTGGGTAAGCGTAGGAAGAGAATCGGGAAACCAGCTGGAGGATGAGGCAACGGTACTTGCGGGAGTGGCATGTGTCTGTGGAGCATCATGGGCACGGAGCCCCTCCTCCTCATCATCTCCCCTCAGGAGATCCAACCAGTCTGGTTCCCTGCTACGGCCAGCTCCCTGTATCAAAGCACGGCGGAGCAGTAACAAGCAGGCTCCAAGTCCCAGCAACAGTAGCAGTAGTGTGGGCACGAGGAACAGGGCTCTACCCCCACATGCTCCTCTACAGCAAGGCCTTGGAGATCTGCGTGGGGTCTGCTCCTCTGGAGAGAAACCCAGCCCTGTGCTGTGCTCGACCCCAGGCACAAGCCCCACTGGCTGCCCCTGACACAGAGACACCAGAAAAACAGGCAATGGATAGACAGAAACATCTGGGTCCATCGGAGGCTCGTCCAAGTTCTGCTTGATCCCTCCCGGCTCACGCTTCTTCTGCAAGCGCTCATGAGGCAACCCTGTCTCGGCTAATGCATCTACTCCAAACCTCTCTGCTAAAACACACACACATACACCGCTGGTGTGGAGTGACACCCTACCTCTGGACTTTTCCCTCGGCCAGTTGTCAGCACTCACACACGGCCGCCCTCGCACACTAGCGGGCGTGAAATCAGCATCAGGGTTCTTGGTGCAAGCCGGCAGACAGAGAGTGATTGCGAGATGTGGGGTTTCAGTTCTGGGTTTACCCCACCCTGAAAAAGCAGTACCATCCCACTGCACCACACACACCAGCTCTGATGGTCACAGCCAGCTGCAGAAAATCCAGCCCACATAAGCACACATTCACACACCCACATTTACAGCATCCGGTCTGATGGGGAAAACAGAGGGGCTCTCCTCACCCAAACACACTTAATGAAGTAATGAATACTGTGGGCAAGACCACCAGTAATATGTGGCATGAGGGGGGAATTGAAGGACAGCTGGGTCAGAAACCTACAAACTACAAAGGGTAACACCTTTTAAGGAAGACAGCATGAATGGGAAATATATGTATTCCTTATGTGACCAGAAACGTGGATCCACAGGTCACAGTCAAACACCTCAAACACTGTTTAAAGGCCTAAACATAAAGGTTAAACACAACCCATAATGGCCAAACGGTTTGACTATGATCTGACTGACTAGCATCGTAATACAAAACATTCCTGACACACAAGATAACTCCCGTACACAGGGCCATAACCACCATATAATTATATTTGCCCCTCCTCACACACCCAAACATGCCAGTTTTGGCTCCTTGCACACACGCCCAGTTACAACACTTATCATTTGTAAATAACTTCTGCCATAAGTACTAGAAAATGTACATTAATATTAATTTAAAAAAATGCATTTACCTACTTTACTTAGAAGGTAGTGCAATGTGGTGAACAAATAGTGAGGGTTTTTTTTTTAAAGAGAATCTATACTGAACCTAATTTATATAAAACAAAGCGTATTTGTGCTAAAAAGGATGACAGTGACTTAATTTACATACTCCTTGTACAGTGCTATTTTATCACATTTAGCCCTGAATAAACTGCATTGCGGGTAGCGAATAAGAGGCCATTTTTGCGCTGAAATACAGCGTGCAAAAGTGGCGCAACTGTTTAGAGAATTCGCCCCGTAAAAAGTGTGGAAATGAAAACAACTGAGCTATTCAGGCTCTTGGCAGCCTTTACATTTTTGATGTGCTTATGTAAAGCCACCCTGTTTGTGCTGAATTAGGGCTGTTGTCACCAGTCGTTCGAGCTGGACAGTAAATACACTGAGCTTGCCATGAATTTCGTGGACTAAGGGCCAACACGACCCATACTACTCACACCAATCAATGCTTTCA
The DNA here is from genome assembly GCA_036877625.1 of Ambastaia sidthimunki. Taxonomy (NCBI): domain Eukaryota; kingdom Metazoa; phylum Chordata; class Actinopteri; order Cypriniformes; family Botiidae; genus Ambastaia; species Ambastaia sidthimunki. The sequence continues at coordinate 799 of JAZGTK010008900.1, read as the reverse complement.
GGTCCCTTACAGGTACTTGACATTCTAGCACAGTCACTGCCAACATCCCAAAAAGATTTCTAGCCTCTTTTAAGCCCAGTTAATCTTGTCGTTTGGGCTGACAGAGAAAACGAAGAATCAGTTTTTTCAACAAAATGACAGAGAGAGAGAACTAGAGAAAGCAACAAGAGACTCCCAGGAAGAGAACGGTACTTTGTGCGGTATTTCACAGTGGACAGGAAATAGGCGACAGATGAAAGATCCAGTCCTGAAACAGAGGGTCAATATGGTTATCCACAGTTTGACGCTGGTCCTCGCCAATGCACGAAGCTAAAATCCTACATTAAAGATAAGCGATGGTTTACATTAGTCAAGTTAAGCAGCATTGGATTGGCTTTCAACACAAGAGCAGGTGTTGTGTGTGTGTTGTGTGTGTGTGAGGAGCTTCACAGGGGTGGGTGAGAGAGAGACAGAGGCAGAGAGAGAGATTTCTGCTGGTGGGCCCCAGCATGACTGATGAGTTTGGAACAATCGGCCGCCCAGCTGCGTTTTCCATCAAACACATTCCTCTCACCTCACGCTCTGCGTATGTCTCCCTCATTCACCCAGCTGTTGTAAGCAGCGCCCTCTAGAGATGTTTTTTTATGTGACGACAGAACATCCAGGGCTGTCGCCTCTGGCTGGAACAGCCCTTGTTTCTCTGTTACAGCATCGATGTCCTCACATCCTGAGATCCACAATGTTTTTCCACTAAAAGAAATAGATCTTTGATTCTGATGAGATTAAATTTGATCTGATCGTGTGCAATTGAACATGTGGC
>JAZGTK010008899.1:0-17799 GCA_036877625.1 Ambastaia sidthimunki | reverse complement strand
TTTTTGCATAATTTACAGAAACTTTTATACTTAATTGATCATGTGAGAGTATGTGTAACATCCAGAAAATCTAACAAACGTTTATTGAATTGTATTGGTTGCAAGTTGCAGCCAAACAGGAAGTGACACCGAGCTTCGCTGTAGCTGACGCACCTGCAGGAACGGGTCACTGATACCAGCGATGTTGTGCTCTGGAGAATAGCTGGACGTCACAAGACTTTTCATAATCTGAACCAGCTCAGGAACAGTCTAACAACAAAAACACAAACATATGAATATTCTCAAGAAATGTCAGTAGTTGAAGTATTGTGAAGGTTTTGGGGTAACTTTTGCCTCTCTACTGCCATCTCTGTTTGAAACATGCAATTGCAGGTTACTTTGCGTACTTGTCTTTACGTGTGTTGAAGTCAAATGAAGCTGAACTTATATTTCCCAGGAAATTGGACCTTTCAGCTCAATTTATGATCATTATTATAAACATTAGGAATCGGGGGAAGGAGACGGGAAATATTACCTTGCGGAACTGCTCAAGAGTATCAGGATTCCTTTCACACAATTCAGTTATTAGAACCACAGCACCATGCAAAACCCCTGTGAACACAAACAGGCCTTTTACACACAGTCACAGATACAAAACAACTATCATCACCAATATCTATAAATGAGAACTAAATAAAACACGTTAAAGGGACTAACCGTGGTTCTTCTCTGACAACAGAGACCTCGCTGAAGATGTGAACAGTTCTCCAAGCTCTGGCACTTTTCTTATGATGTGAACAGCACACAGAGTGGCCTGAACAACAAACACCACCATCATTATTCACACGCATGATAATAAAGGATTCAGCAGGACAGATACATTTGAAGTTTTGAAGCTGATATGTCTTGATTTAGAACACATAAATAAAGCGGCTTATTGTGAGCTGACCTTTTTCTTGATATAAGAACTGGAGGCCCTGAGAAGACGTTCGATCTCGGGTGCCAGATCTCGACACATCTCAGCCGAGCCCATACAGCCCAGAGTGCACAGAGCCAGAGACTGAACGTACTGACTGCTGTGAGAAAGGTCACTACAACAGAAACGAAAGGCCAGTCAGAACAATTCTGACCCGTTATCTTATATCAGCAAATAATTGCAGTTTGAGTCACTTGAGATACAGAAACATATTTTGAGTTACACGCACTAAAATAATGGCAAGTCTCAGTCTATATTTACGTTATTACATTTTGGTAATGGCTTAGAGTTGAAACAGAATAATTATTACATTTAGAAAGATTCGTTTATTTGGGAGTGTGAAACAAGTGTTTTTGGGTCAAAATAAGTAACAATGCAGATCACATCCAATATATTAATAAATATATATAAAATTTAATGAAGTGTTTCAAGTAAAATATGTCTGTATAGTATTTACTTTTTGATTGAGTTGGTGATCAGTAGACTAGCATCCTGTTTCTCATCCAAGAGCATCATGGCTCCCAGGTAACCAATCCGCTTCTCGCTGTACCGGGGGCTGGCGATCAGACGGACACACTCCATCTGCAGGAACCAATGACATACGGAAAACATATGAAAAACATACGGGACCAATGTACAGGAATTGCTTATGAGATCAATATGTTTGCAAAGTTATAAATTAGGTAGTAAGATGGATGGGGATGGATTCCCAAAACACACCAAACACACATGCGGTCAGTTACCTGGCCAAAGTGAGCCGGGTATCCCAGCATGTGCACATACAGTAGTTTTGCCAGGCTGTGTGAGCGCTCCCCGTTATCACCCTGCCGGAACTGTGCCCGGATATCCGCACATTCCCTCTGGATGATGCCCCTTTCCTCGCCTTGGGTCCGGGCACTTCGGATAACCCGAATCATTTCCTGCAAACGCACTGATGGAGTCATGACTGTATCTGGGAAGAAAGATGGAGGAGACCCATGTCATAAGAGTTTAAAAGAGGCACACACCAAAACAAGGACTTTACATTGGTAGTTTATTGGTATCTGATAAATCACATTTATACAGTCACGACCCCTGGTCACTATATTTCACTGTATGATAAAGCACAGCTCAAGTTTGTATTTCACTGAATAGCAGGTAAATGTATTGTTAAAAGTGTCATGGGCATAAACATTAATAGCACTGGGGCCTCCGCCTGTCACTTCTGCTTCCTCAGTGAGGAAGGTGGGAAGATACACCTGCTTTCGCTTGGAAACTTCCCATGCTGCCAGCATTCCTGTCTCCCATTCATTTTCCCTCTGGGACGTAAAATCCAATGTAGACGCTAACACACATTGCGTCAAATGATCGCTTTACCATTTAATACTTCATTCGTCATAAATTATTCACAGTGGAGCCCGTGTTTATCATGCAGTCGGTTTCCTCGAACCATCGCCGTGCAAACACGATGGTTTTGCGCGTGCACATTCAATTTTAATGAAACAAAATGTCGAAAATCAAGAATTGTTGATGTAAAACAGCCTCGATCACAACAGCGATCGATTTGTGCGTGTCATTGCAATGGCTTGCTACAAAAGTCGCAAACGTTTCCTCTGTTGCACTGGGCATGTCAGGACATTTAACTGTCAGCATTACAGAAAACACTTTTTTGGGTGGCAAACGTCAAGTTTCTCCGGAGACAAGCTGCGCTTCTCACGGCTTCAAGCATCCGAGCTCCTCGTCTTACCTTCAGCGGCGCAGTAATTCAACTCGCCGACGGCTGTGCGTTTGGCTATTAATTCATGCGTCGTTTCTCTGTCGTTTAACCTCACGATGTGTCCGCTGTCCGACAGATAATGTGTTGTGTTGTACCAATAAGTTTACGCCGCGACAGCATTTACAATAGCGCGCATAAGCCTCATAGTACAGCGCAACTTCCGCCATCCGGGTGCGCCATTCATTCCCCGTCCAGCTGCTCTGGAAATATTTTGTGTGCAATGTGGATTTAAAGGACCCGTGTGTTATTTAGTAGCATTTTGTGCATTTTCCAAAAGCAACATTTTAAAATCATGACATGAATTTGACTGTTTTTGTTCATGAGCTTAAAACTTTGTCTTTGGTATGAATTGAAAATGATCTCATTATTTCTCCTGACAATGGACTGTATTCACATAAGGCCTGTTGTTTATTAATCGCTGTGGGTTTGTATAATCCCGTCTTATTTTATAATATATAATGGGATACACTGAACTTATGTGAGTGTGACTGTATTTTTTATTATGTCACATTTCTGATAGTTCTTGCATCCTCATTGGTTGATTTTAAAGATGAACTTTGCTTTAGTTAAATAATTGCCTTTTATTAATTACTTTAACCCAGAAAAGTACTTGTGTGCTGAATCAGTCAGTTAACCGCTCATGTCAACTAGTGTTGCTAGTTACCTACTGTTGACATACTTTTAACAAGGCAAACCAGTGTAACAGAAGTCAAAGCTTTATTTGTCCTTACAGGTCACATGAATGGAGGGTGTGGGCAGCAGTTATAGAAAATAACAGGCAATTGTTCCCCTTGACTCCTAAATTACAGATATTTTGCATGCTGGTGAACAACACACAGGTGAGACAGATGTTTTTGGTTTCTTTCATTTATTTCAGATTTCTGTGTGGTATTCTTGTTGTTGTTTTTCAACCTCATTTTTGTGTTGTTGTGGGTCAAAATTTGTTTTCGAGACGTTTTAAATGTGGAGATAATTTAACACCAGATTCTTTAACAAATCTTCATCACAAGCATTCAACCAATTCATAATGAATTACAACGTTACAATATTAAGAAACAAGGGAACACAACACAAAACAAAATTACACAGTACAAAATTACTGTGGTAAAACAATATTTACACTACGTACAATAATATTACCAATAGGTGGCAGTATTGTACCAAGTAGGTGTATTAAGGACAGTATTGCCCATAGAACAGTGTTTTATAATATTATTAAATACGTTTTTGTGCCGTGTGCGTAAATGTATCACAGCTCTGCAAAACCACGTTGCTTGAGTTCTGCAGATGGATCAATATGCATAGATGAGGCAGTATAATAATTCCTGGTCAGTCCAGATTTTTTTATCCAGCATCTTCATCTTTTTTGCCCTCATCCTCCTCAGGATAGACCACCATGCACAACTTCTGCCCCAGGTGTGTCACTTTATCTGCATGGACAAACAAAAGCAGAGTGCCTTTAGTTCCCACTGCACAGCAGACTTCATTTAACCAATCTGTTAAGTCTACATGTAACCTTGAGTGTAACTAAACTTGTCAGATATGTAAAATATTAACATACCAATGAAATTCCCGAAGCACTTTGGCTTGTTTTCCCAATACACCCCAACAAAATATACAGGAACACCTGACAGCATGATGGCCAGGCCAATACAGCAGACCACAGGTTCAGAGTACAGAGAGAAGATCAGCAGTAATGCCCAGAAAATCAGGTAGATTACTGGCCATGCCAAGCTCACCTGTGGAGATGAACGTTCAGTCAAGGAGTCAAAATAAAGAAGAAAAACATCTATAATTATACATCATTATCCACAACAATTCAGACATTTTAATTGAAGCTTCTGGGGTTTAAGCCTAAAAAATTCCTGTATTCATGTTGCTCAACTGGTAGAGCATTGCGTTAGCAGTGCAAAGGTTGTGGGTTCGATCCCAGGGAACACAAGCACTGATAAAAATGTAAACCTTGAATTCACTGTAAGTCACTTTGGATAAAAGCGTCTGCCAAATGAATAAATGTAAAAAAGGTCAAAACTACAAAATAACCACTAGAGCCATTAGAATTCAGTCTCACCTTTATTGGACGATGCAGGTCTGGCTCTTTTATTCGAAGGACAATCTGCCCAGCAACAGTGACCCCATAAAACAAGTAGTTGATGAAGCCGACATAGTTGATAAGGGTGTATATGTCAGTAGTGCACAACATCAGCAGAGTTGACATACACTATAAAATCAACAGATATACCCATTAGATTACAATACAAGCTTTCATTAAGAGAACAAGTGAAAAAATACACTTTACTTGTAAAGATTCCAATACTCCTTCAAGACATGAACGCATACATAGTTTAACAGGCAAATGGGACATCCTTTCATTACATTCGGACCGAATGCAATGATTGGACAAACATTTTATGATCCTTTGCCTTCCACAGAAGATATAAATATAGGCTATTTAGAACACATTACTTAGTGATTGCTATTGAAATGGTAAAAGATTTTTAATCAGCATAACCAAAATGTTTCTGAAAAGAATCGCCTACCCTGACTTTAATGGACGGACTTAAAGCCACCTAACTCCAGTTTTAACTTAATGAGACTCTTTAGAAAAAGGAAGGGCTCACAGTGAAGAGCAAAGCTGGGATGGGAGTACAGCGTTTCATGTGAATCATTGCCAACAGACGGGGAAGGTGACCTTCTCTAGCACCAGCGAAGAACAACCTGAGAGAGACCCAGGACACAATCAATGCATACGTGATAATGCTGGGCACAATAAAATCTATTGATATCTAAACACGGTATGAAAATTGAATGAGTGAATGAGAAAGAAAATAACATTTAACATTATTTAACTGACCTAGAGGATGTAAAAAGGGAACCATTAACTCCCCCAAAGGTGGACAGAGCCACAGAGATTGGCATGATCCATGACATCACCCCAAGCAACTTCTCACCAAACGTCTAAAAGATGAAGAGTTGGAGTGTTAAGAAATTGCCACACACAAACTGTGCCAACAACCAAACAACTACACGCAGGTGAGGAAAGCATTAACAATAAGAGCAGATGGGTCGGTCCAGGCATAATCTTCTGATGAATAGACCATTTCATTTCCTGATGAATGGAGAACTCGATAAGCTGCTTAGTGCAAGCAATGCAAGACCAAAACAACTCACCACGGCAACAGCGTTAGAGGCCAACAGCTCCTGAGGGCTCATAGCAGTGATATATGCGATATTAGCAAAAAGATAGACAAATGTGACCAGAGGGATTGAGATGAAGATGGCACGAGGCAGATTCCTGTTCAAAGAAGAGATAAAACATTGGTTGAACCTGGATTGTAATATATAGACCAGTGCTGTCCAAACTCTCTGGAGGGCCACTGTCCTCAATTTGCCTCAACACACCTGCCCGGAAGTTTCTAGTCTGCCTAGTAAAATCATGATTAGCTGGTTGGGGTTGGAGGCAAATTCTGCAGGATGGTGGCCCTTCAGAAGCAGGACTGGATATCATTGATCTAGACACACACTGTCATGGTCATTCTTTGATATTAAACATGCTATAATGTATTTAAATATTATACATCAGCATGCTCATGTTTTCTTTATAAATGACAGTGTACCTGTAGGGATCTATAAGCTCTTCTGTTACGTAGTTGAGGAAGTTCCAGCCTGCATAAGCGAAGGAGCCCTGCAGGACAGCGAGAGCAATGCGGCCCAGATCATACGGCTGCAGGGGATGAAATGCATGTTCCGGTTCCAGCCAATAAAAATGACCTGGAGTCACAAACACAACGAAAGTGATGAAGAAAGCCATGAACATCAACTCTTGAGTCGTATTCATCTCTTTAACCAAACCAGTTTTCTTTCAAAGGTCTTCTTGAACTTTAAAGAATGCTTTTGTGTCTTTGAGAGCTAGCAAGCATGTAACAGACTACAAACAGTCCAATACTTTAGAAAGCTACATTTGTTAGTTAGTTTATATTAATCGATTTTTTTGTCTATAGTTCTTAAATGGGTTAAATATGAAAACTATGTGTTTGTAATACTCTTAGCCTAATGCCTAGTCTACTATATTCAATCCCTTTATGTTCACAATTAATACTTAACACATGAGTGAGTTAATCAAACAACACAGATTCTATTGTTTTCTTCATCTAATACATTTTTATATTTCGTGATATGTTTTTTTTGGCAGAGAAAATAAAAAACTAAAATATCTAAAGAGATACCACAGGCAAGAAAGGTAATTCCAGGGGAAATGCAATGTGAAAATTTGGATAAAGAATGCAAAACAAATTGCCTATTCAGAAACATTTAAAATATAAATGAATGTAATTTACATATTTAGAATAGAATTTTAAACTTCTTACAAATGTCACTATTACCATAAAAATAATTATTTGTCAAAATGGCAGTTATTAATGCAAATGTTCTGAAAATATATGAAAGTATTTTATAGGATTATTAAAGGATTAAGCTAATTGGGTGAGGCTGACTTTTAAACTATTTATGACATGAAATGCATATTAAAAATGGAAAAACATCAGATAAAACAGCAATGAAATCTTATACAAATTTTATATAATAATAATAATATATATAATTTACATTTATGAATTTGGCAAAAGCTTTTATCCAAAGTGACTTGTGACATTTAAGTTATATATTTTATTAATATGTGTGTTCCCTCAGATTTGAACCCATGACCTTTGTGTTGCTAACACAACGCTCTACACACACACACACACACACACACACACATTATATCCTGAACTATGCTACATGTATAACTTATGTGCTCTGTATATTTTATGGTAATTTTACTAAATGAGAGATCAACAAATTGTAACTCAACATTAATTCATCAAGAAGACAGAGGAGATGAAGATTTCTTTACAACATGATTCAAACAGTGAGATTTACCCTTGCAGATCTGCACAATGCCCATAATGATGATGAGACCGAGGGCAAGCAGCTTGCCTGTGGTAAACACATCTTGTACACGTGTTGCCCAGCGAACACTGAAGCAGTTAATCCAAGTTAACAGCACTACAGTGAAGAAAGTTAAAAACATTCAAACACTCATTTTAACATGGTTTATATGTTATACGTTTCATTCATATTGAACAACCTAATGGCAAAAAACAGGCACAAAGAAATGAGCTTTGAAAATATAGTTGAAAAATTGTAAATAATTTTTTTGAATTGAATATGATGCATTAACAAACACACAAACAACTATAAACGTTTAAACTGATTAAAGTCAACATTAAAGACAACATAGAAACAGCCATGGACATGTGATCTGACAATTTGCACGGTATGTAATGTAAAAAAACCCTGCGGGCATCAAACTTGTGGGAACAAGCTCTTTAGAAAGACTGAGTCACTAAGCCATCATGTTTTAGATATAACCTGTAATTTTTGTATTATAATCTACAACTAAATCCTGTTCAAGAAAAGCCACTCCTCTGTTAGGTTATCTGAGGTCAAGCCATGGCTCAAATATTATTAAAACTATAAAAAGTTTTTACTAATAAGTTATAAATCGTTGGATTAAGCCTAAAGAGTTAAGAAATATTAACGTGAAAATAGCTCATGAAAATTTTCTGTCATGAACTATCATCTTGCTACAATATTTCCCGTCAACCTGTGTAAAATTCACATTATACAGTTTACATACATAACTTGTTTATAACTTCAAGACTTCAGTCATACAAAGGGCTCTAAGCCAAAGGTATTTAATACAGTTCCTGGAGTTCTATTTTTAAGTTTTTGACTCTAATCCAACATTTTTAAACACAATCAAAGTCTTCTACTCAACCATGACAAACCGGTAGGTTAAAGGACAAGATCTGCAGTTGGTTAATGGTTGGCACTACCATAGTCTAATTTAGTCTTTAAACAAGACTCCCATATTGTGCTCCAACTGTGTCCAGCCCCCTAAACTCCCTATTAAATGGACGATGAACGGTAACTCACACAGACATAGTGCAGAAAGCAAACTCAGGGCTCTCTCTGGACTCAAGCAGGTCGGAAAGTAAGGGTACAAGGCATAGGTGGCAAAGGTCAGGGCGATCACAGCCTGGTTAGTTGGATAGATCACCAACACGGCAACCCACAGCCTAAGAAACCTATTCAATAAAACAACACATGCACGAGTGAGGAACACACCATACAATCCTTCTACAAAAACACAGACATGCACAATAAACACAGAGGGGTACAAAAGAAATAAATCTTACCCAACAAGCCCTCCAAAGACATACTTTACATAGGAATAGTCGCCCCCCGATTTTGGGATTGTGACTCCCAGTTCAGCATAGCACAAGGCACTGATGGCAGTAATGAGACCAGTAAGAAGCCACAATATCAGAGCCAGACCAACGGAACCAGAATTTTCCAAAACGCCCTTTGGACTTACAAAGATCCCAGAACCAATAATGTTACCTGGGAAAATAAAGATGGGATATTTATGTTTAATAAAGGCACATGATTAATGGAGTGTAAACTTTTTTATATATTTATATATTTTATAAAATATTTTATTTTGTTGTATTATACATTTTATTTATATAGATGTTTACCTAACCCATTTTAGTTATATTTTTATGGCATGGCCATGTGTGTACAAAATATTCTGTTTTGAAATTTTGAGAGGCAGTTTAAAACCAGTTTGGTGAATAGTTGTTTATTGTAAACGGCTGTTAAAGAACAGGGAAAGAGTTTTGTTTTAAAGATTAATGAAGATAAAACTAATGTGGCAGTTCAAAATTGGATGAAAGATGACAAAACAAATAAGTAGACTAGTAGGTTAGTAGACTAGTAGGTTATCCATGGTAAAAGTAATACTAAATACTATTGTGGAGGTGAGTTTTATTCAAGAAAACAAGACACTCATTTTAAGGTCATCTGTAGCATTCTGGTATCAATCATAACAGGGTAAATTAATATCATTGCTTGTGCATAAAAAGACTAAATTTACAAGTTGTGTATTACCAGTGCAAATTCTTCACCAGCATTGTAATATTGTGTATACCAAAACTGTGTGCCAACCAGACGGATTAAAGCAGTAATCTGAGTAAATCTTGTTGATTTAAACACCTGCACACAATTTAAGTTTCAGACATCCATTAACCCAGCAGGGAGTTAAATGGCAGGAACTTATAATGGTGAGATTCTCTAATAAATCTAAATGACTGTATAGTAACCTGGTTAAGGTTAAACTTATTGTCTAACGTTACCTACTCTCTCCTATAACTGATAAATCCTCTGCCATGTGCACAGCCCTGATGCAATTCATCTTCTTATATTGTGTCAGTATTTCCAAATACTTTCCTATAGGTTTTTCTGGTATATAGATTTTTTAATTGTCTTAATAAAAATGATGGTTATGTACCATAATGTTACATTACCTATATTACATAATTAATTCATGCACTAGCTGGAGATTGGGGGTCATTTGGAAACCACTGAATCTATAATAAATATGTATTATATAAAATATCTATTTCATATGGTATATATTTACATGGATAAAGCATTAATGATTAGTTAAGACTTGTAATTCCACTATTTTGACAAGTCGTAAAAGTATCAACAACAGTGCCATTATAAATGCATTCAAAACACACAAAATACTTAAGTGGATCTTTTGAAAGTGTTCTTCTACTGTAGATCTCAAAGTATGCAGTATGTAAACAGAGAAAACTACATCTTGTGCCCTGCATAAGGTGCAAGGAGAATTAAAGAGGAAAAGTAATTTAAAACTAGGTTTTAAAATAGACTTACCCACAATAATGCCACATGCACTAAGCAGTCCGATCTCTTTCTTTAGGGTTACTGCTGATTTTTCCTCGGGGGCTGGGACAGGCAGTGAGGCAGCCCTCTGTCTTGGACCACTGCTGCTCATTTTAACTCAGACAGCAGCTCAACGCACTCTACAAGTGCTCATGTTAACAGCCCGCAGAACTTCATTGTCCCACCCCAAACTAACATGTTAAGCTGGTAAACACACCCACCGTTCTTTTTCCCCAAACAGAGGCAAGGTAAATATACCGCCCTGCAGAAAATAACAGCTTAATTCAGTCTAAGTTGTTTTTCTGGTTGGTTTTAGAAGCATTTTAGGCACTTTTAACTGGTAAGCCTGGAAGACCAGTTAACCATCTTAAATTAAACCAGCCAAAAAACACACAAAAAACAACAATCCGAGTTACCAGCTACCACGACGACAGCTCGCTGGAATGAGGACAAACTGTTCAAGTTTCATCAAGACAAAGATAAAAATCCCCAAAAAACGAAACTTTACAGAATGTCAGAACTAGTTTTCTAGTTGAGCCCTGAAAAAAATCATAATCGTTCAAGTCAATGTTTTTCCATGCACAAATGTTAGAAACCTTGATGCACTTAAAATTAAAATGCTTTGTAATTTCTAAGGATGTTTAAACTTTCATAAATGTGAAATGTCTTTCATGCAAAAAAAAAAGCGTTCTTAAATGAATCCTGTTAAAGACCAAAAAAATTCATTAAAAAAACAATTTACCATTAAACTTTGGAGGACTAACAGAACAAAAAATGCAATAACAAAAACATCAGGGGTGCCTGAAGTGTTTCTTTCACAGGCAAAAAAATGGAGCTACACATTCAGCTGTGCTTGAGCGTGTTTGTGAAGATCCCCAGCGTGATGACAGCAAATACATTTAGATGTCCTGGCAGACACACTCTGTGAAACCTCTGTTGTTTACAGACTGCTGTCCTCTAATGAGTTTGCTTTGCTTGTGTGCAAAGAAACAAAACATCACCAGAGCTGATTGTTTCCTCTGCGTATAATTGCTTAGCTTCAAATTACATCCCTGTGTCTTAAAGGCATTCAAGCAGCCTATGTAACTCTCTTCCAAAAAAGTTAATTTGCTTAATGACTAACAAGTCTCGAGCTGTTATTAGTAGCACCACCTAGGGGCCAAAAAGGATAGTGTTTTTTAGAACAACGATTTAATTAAATTTTATTATTATAATCATGTAATATTCTATAATAATGCATATGTCGCAATGTCGAAGATAAAGCACATTTCCTGTTCAACCGATAGTATCAGAATAAATGAGTCTGTCAACCAGCTGAAAATTAAATGTCACCCCATTATTTCATTTGCTTTTGTCTTCCACTTTCTGTAGTTACTTTCATGTGATTTTTAATAATATTATACTGACAAGAAATACAGTTTCACAAAAGACAAAACAAAACATGTTCATCACTGCAGGTCATTTTCTTATGTAATAATAAACAATCTCCACAAACTTTGTATCACTTTTTTTTTTATTCGTGACAATACATATTCATCAGGAAAAGTAGTATAAAAGTATGGGTCGTTTCCTAACCTGACTTGGGAAAAATCATACTATGCAACAATGATATAACCGTGTTGAATATTGGGGCTCTGATGGGCAACAGGAAAAAAAATGGGCATGACTAAACAACAGCATCAAAACAGACTGTCTGGCTCACGTCAGGAGTTCTAGGAAAAAAAAAAAGAAGTCTTCAACTGAATTAGTATGAGCCTAAAAGCAGTATTGTGTGAAACAGGATTTTAAACAGAGAAAGAGCACCAGGACACCTCATACTGCTTTAAAGGGAACCAAGTAAGTGCCATTTTATTTTTCATCCTTATGACTGTAATAAAAATGTACATACAGTAATCAAAGATCTCTGTAATGGGGGGATGTTTTAATGCAGCTCTGATCAAAAACAATGGGCTCCCGGAGGCAAGATTATAAACTCTGCAGCTTGACTGGAAATCACATTTTAAATAAAAAAGTAACCCCACGTTTAAGTATCCCTACAGGCCAATGGTGTAAGAGCGCCCGGCCGGGTTGTGAATAGCAGAGCATATAGGTTCGGTCACCGCCCATTCATACCAGACCTTCTTGCCGTTGTTACACCTCCAGAACCTCACGCTCACGCTATCACCGCAGGACACCGGGATCGGCTGCTGCGAGGAGAGAAGGGGAAGCAGGTGTTAAGACGCGGCCGACGAGACTACACGCTTCACTGCTTAATCTGCTGACAGGATAAACTCTGACAGCGCTTAGCTGCCGTCTTTCATACCGAAGGTGCTAACCGTGTTTGTGTTAAACAGACTTTCTTTCCAAAACGGGCTTAGAAGACAGTGTATGTATTGTCTGTTTAGGATAGCAACCAAAGACTGAGACGAAACATCAAAGCAGAAAGAATACAGTATCAGTGCTGGACACAATTCAAATACAAAAGACATTTCAGGGAATTAAAATAGTGATAGACTGATACAGAGAGAGACAGACAGATATAAATAAGGAGATAAAGACAGATCCATTGATAACTGAGTCCACTTGGACAATTAACAGAATCTGCTTTGCTTGAATTCTTACTTTCAGAGGAAACAGGATGGGGAACCAGGAGAACATTCCAGGAGAATGAGTTTCAGGTTTTATACCTGCAAACATGAAGAAAAATAATCAACCATCATGACACACTATTAGGCTGCCACATTCTCCACCCATCCATGTACTTCTAACACGAGTCTTACTGAGCGTGACGTCTTTGTAGAGCGTGGCCTCGAAGTAACCAGCAAAACCATGAAGCACTGAGTTACAGCCCACAGAGAAACGCAGGCACTGATACCTGTTGTTATTCATATCTGTGTGGAATAAACACTAAATGAATGTCTTCATAAGACAGATGTGAAACTAAAGGAGCAACTTTGTAACCAGTTTGGCCTCTGAACTTTACTGCACTACTGTTGAGGTTTAATTATTCTTGTCTGATTCTTTTACCTGTGGTTGGGTGTACAAAAGTGAAGCAGGGCTTGGGGTCCGCAAGTTGGTGGAAGTTGTGTAGCCTGACAACATACGGCGTCTCAAAATGGCACTCGGGGTCTTTGTCTCGTTCCCGACAGCCTCTGACTTCATTATAGAGTTTAGAAGAGGAGAGTGGAGCCAGGAAAGATGTGTAGGAACAGGGAATGCTCACCCCGTCATCTGAAATAAAACGGTTTATGAGTGGATCACGATATTACAAACATGGGTTGCACCTTATTTCACAGTTCCGTTGCGGTTTCGTCTGTGTACGAACCCTGAACCTAACCCTAACCAATATTAAAGGTAGGGTAAAGCAATTTAAAAAAAAGCTAGCAACAGCAAGCCAGGTTTCAAAGCATAAGATCTCACCCTTCAGAGCCCTCTACAATGCAATGTCTCCTCTAAAACACGTGGCCGTGATGTACACAGGTAAAAAAAAATACTTAGTTTGACAGGCAAGCAAGACATCTTATTACATTCGGGCTGAATGCAATGCCTGGATGAACATTTAAGGCTCCTGCACCTTCCACAGAAGATATAAATATATTTAGCCCGCTTAGTGGCTACCATAAGGATGTGAGGAGACTTTCAACCAGCATAACAACAAATGTTTCTGGAACAAATTGCCTACCCTGCCTTTAAGTACATGCAGTTACCAGTATATTGTTAAGTACACTGTAAGTGCACATACTGTAAAATAAACTGTAATCCAAACATGAGCAAATGATAAAACTCAAACAAAGCAGATGTTCTCCTGAACCTTTGAGAAAGTGCTGCGCTCCATCTAGGCACTCAGGTGAAAGCTCGTTGTCTCCAAATGAGCCCAGAAGCTCGCTCACGATGATGTCAGCCTTCTCTGGCGCCACCCACTCCCTCATGTCACATGACACGACAGTCACCTGATCACCCCACTCCTCAAACTTCCAGTTCTCCAGCCTTTGAAAGAGAAGGGCGATCTACGCTGATGATTTCCACAGCGATGTCATCAAATCTAAAAATCATGTCTTCTCTTGCCACTGTATTGGTTTAAGTGACTCACGTGACCACAGCGTTGGGGTTCTTCTCGACAGCATATACGCGCAGCTTCCTCTTAGCCTGTTTTGCCGCGCGAAGCGAGGCGTTGACTAGCGGGCCGCGGCCTGCACCCAGTACCATCAATATCCTGAAGAATTAAACTTTAGTGTTAGTGTCATCTGACAAGCAAACAGCAGATATCTCAGTAAATTCACCATAGATCATTAAGAACAGGAAACGAGCCCTGGAGGTGTGAAGTAACGTACTGTACGTTGGTTTCCATCTGTTCTTCAGGAACTCTGTCTAACAGACATTTGTATACAGCCTGTTGAGAAATATCATTCATATTTTGACTAATGCATCACAACAGCTGTGGAAAACAACAATATAAACAGTTTTTTTACTGCATTCGATCAAAACAGCATTTGTTTAACTCACCTGCTGGTACTGAGAGTATTTAATAGGATCTTTTTCAAAAACTTCGTATGTCTGCGATTCCAAATTGTCCATTAAAGGCTGAAAAAAGAGGCATCACATTAGCATTAACAAAGAAGTCACTAGAAACTACTTATGTGTGTTACTGGAAGCACATGTTCTAACACACCTGTAATGGTGACTGCAGGTAATCTTCATAGCCTTTGGCAAACAGCTCGTATGCATTAGGTGCTGGACGGTTTTGGTTGAGGTACTCGAGATACTGCAGGTAGGAACGCAAGTCTTTCTCACTGTGACGATTTGCCCCTGTGAAAATAAACTGAGCCTCCAGCTGGGGAGGCCACAGCCGGTCAGATGATCCCACTGAGTAGAAAGAACCTGACGTAACATCTGTGACTCATCTGGAACATTTACCTTGAAGAGGCGGAAGACGACCCGCTGGTGGGCTTTTGAAAGGACAGGAAATCCTTTCTTATTGGTCAGAAAAATGCTGGTGGGGAGAATGGCTGCTTTGATTGGCTCTCCAAGCCACTTGTCAATCACCATGTCAGATGGCAGGTCGGCTCCGATCTCAACAGCTTAACACAGAAAGTTAAACGTTTTAAAATATGCTGCCTACATTAAATTCAAGGACAATTGATACGAGCCCTTTAAATAAGTTAATGTACTATGAAAACACACTGTTGGTTTGTGATCCTGTTACAATGTAATAAAGGCTTCAGAAAAAGATTGTTCTGGAAGGATAGGGCAGTAAAAACAATACAGATATTTGCAAGCTGGTGTATGAGCACTGAAGCAAAGCACTTTCCTCATTACAGTATGTTATTATATCACTGTTGCAAATATAAGGAATGTTTAGGAACGTTAGAGGTGCAGTAGCACATATATATATGGAACGTTTATATAAGGAATATGCAAGCAATGTTTAGGAATGTGAAAGATGTAAATAAATTTAATTCTAAAGATCAGAGACTAAAATGCCCAAAATAGACATTGTATGCAGATCTATCCGACTCTGATATTTTTTTTCATTATAAAACGACCCTATTAAACAGCAGACATTGGAGTATTTAAATCTTACCGAGGCAAATCCTTTTGTTATAGTCGCAGAGAGTTCTGAAAGAATGCCACCTGAAAAGGAAAAAGGAAATGAGCCGGGGCCATAGATCACTTTGGTCTCAATGCACATGAATGCTTTTAATCATGCGGAGGCTGCCAATATAAACGGGGAAAGCTCATGAACAAAAACTGTCTGTGTTTTAATTAGATAATTTAATATCTGTATATAATTAAGCGAATGGCTTCGTTAAACGTCTCTCACCATGCCCAGGTCTTCTCATCAGTGATGCTGTCATCTATTACTTTAGCAGGATCATTCTCGATCAGATCCTCACGCAGGTCATCAGGGGCCACCAGTGGAACCCGTATCCAAAACTGTCATTGAAAGCACAGAATTAATGCTGTTTATACACAATAAAAGGGCAAATAACTGAGAAAACTCTTCTTATGAACTTGTCAGTCTATTAGACATGGTCCAGCACTACAACTGAAGGTTTGACGGATGTTGGTCTTGCATTCCGAGCAGAATTAAGACTAATTATAGCATCATTATGAATCAAACATAAAATTGCAAAGATGTGTAATCACTTGATCTTTATGGATAACGCAAACAGCAATCTTATTCTGAAGAGCAGACGGATAGCGAGTAAAAATGATAAACAGTCTACTCACATCAACTAATTAAATTTACATCAGCGAGGCAGCCGGAATGAATATTGTGTGTAAAAGATACGCCCAGGGTGAACACATAAATGAATAACCGTGTGTTCGGCGCATTTTTGTTTTCGTTCGATGCTACAGATTGCCATTACCATGCAAGAGTGGTGTCCTGTGTGGATGTGGTTGAGCAGGATTCGAGCCAGGTTGGCACAGTGCGCACCCCTCAGGGGGATCATGAAAGCTGGCAGCCCCAGATAAGCGCAGAAATTCAGCTCCTGTACCAGCGCCTGCAGCAAGGACACAGAAGACATTAGAAGGAGCGATCGCATCAAAATAACAACAACCCTTATCTGCTGCTTCTTTGCCGGGCGGATCGCCAATAAATGCCCCTCGTTTGCATCAGAATCTTGATTAAAAAGTTAGTGATGGTCACAGCGGCCTTATCTGTATGTACTGTGAGAAAAGCGCTAGATACATAAAAGTGAACCATGTAAAGATCTCGTACACTTGACCTCAGCTCTAAAGTGTAATGTAACATTTCTGGGTTGACTAGCAATAGCAAACAGCCTATAGTAAGAAAAGGAGCAGTATTACTCATTTTCAAATTGTTTATTTAGATTATTAATAAATAGTGTTTTTTTAATGAACTTCTTACTTTTTTTAATTAGTGCATGAAAATGCATGAAAAATTACTGTAACTTGAATAACTAAGAATAACTTGCAGAAAGTCAAATTAACCCAAAACAGAAACACAATTTTGAACATTCAAAACATCAATAGAATCTGTTGTTAGGGCTTGACTTTGGTCAAATTAAAATATAAAGTAATAATAACAGCTAATTTTACATTTATTATATTGAAACATACAACACTGGGGTCTCCGGGGCCCCACGTAAACTTCCACAAAACATGGTTAAATAAAACAAGTGTGTACATACTGCTTCCGAATTCCTGCGCTCTGTGATCAACTCGGAGTCTGTCTCAATCCAGGGTGACAGCTTTCCCACAATAAGTGTATTCCAGTCTAGAAAAGAAACAGTGGACACCTTATATACACAAATGACAAATATATTAACACCTATATACAGGTAAC